>DWLR01001063.1:0-20175 GCA_018246295.1 Papilio alexanor hazarajatica
TGTCCATGGGCGTCGGTTCACTTAATGTTAGGCGACCCGCTGCTCGTTTGCCTCCCTTATTCTATAAAAAAAAACATTCCAAAAAGGTGACAAACGAGAAAGTAGTTGTACTGATGTAAAGTTTTTAATTTATTTTAGACGTTCGAATATCGAAATAATCGTGTGCTGTAAAGAGGTACTCGCGCCGTGCGGCGCTCAATTTACCTTACAGGCTTCTAAGGGCTCTGCGGCCTAGCGCGAGGCGATCGACCCGCCAACAGATGTTTATGTCAAATATCGTAGATAGCGCTCCGATGTACGCAGCTTATGACATAACGTGTTAACTGCTCCATTCAACTTGTCAACGTTGTACACATTTGTGCGTTTAATCTTGATAATTTGAAAAACTTTGTTTTTACATAAAAGAAAGCAGGCCATAAATTAATCTACAATAAATTATTTTAATGGAAGAAGATGGCAAGCGAATGTGAGGTTCATTTTATGATAAATAGCCATCTGCCACTTGTTAAATCCATTCGGAACAAATAGTATACAAATTAGTAATAAATAAATTGTATACGCCGTCAGCTTTTTAGCTGAACGAGAAAGAGGTGTGTTCCATACAAAAGAGAAAAGGAGTAGATATGACCGGAATTGGAAACTTTTGTATTATGTTTTAAATGTGACAGTTATTATAAAGTTAAATAGTAACGTGACACTCGTTATAGGTGGTGAGGTAAAAGGTAAGCCAATTTCTTTTATAATAAAGAAAATATACAAATGTATTTATTATTTGGAATGAGAATCAAAGACAAGACTAAAATCGATTCTTATATTACATACAAAGTGCCCTGTGAAGTGTAATATATTTGTAAGCATATGTATAGTTGTAAAGTTCATCGTTTGCATTGAGTATAGATTTGAACTTCAAACATATATCGTGATTCGTATCGTACGTTCGTACCTAACCATTTGCGTGCGGTCGGACGCGACTCCAATTACAATATAAGATCATTAATAATAATTTGGCATCCTGTTACTATTACGAAAAAATGTTTGATGACTAAAATTGATAACTAAGTAGCTATAGATCAAATGACACAGCCCCGTGAGATTATTAAGGATTTTGGACAGTACAGGTTATTTTATTTGTTAGCTATATATATTTATATATACAACAACTTAGTAGGAAAACATTTGTTTTCCTACTAAGTTGAGGTGGATATATATAAATAAGGTCTCAATCTCTAATATACGAATAATAGTATGTTATTAAACATTATAGTAAATTAATAATGATATTATATACTGATTAGAAACTGTTTCGCCTCGCACTGGACCGTGACACATGTAAGAAGTTAGCGGCCAACCTTCTACACTGAAGAGGCACTGATAGTAGAAGATTATATACTATTGTACTATTATCGCTAACCAATTTCGTGCACAAGCTTCAAGCGTACTCCGAATAATTAACAAAAGTGCTAGTTCAATTTGATCACATTAATTTCTAATTTCTTTATAACGTTGCCTGTAATGAAATAGTTTTATAATGCATGAGGACTTGGAGAAATTATTCGGGTTAAATCTAAATAATTATTGTTGTTATGCGATATCGGGCATACGTGAAATCTGCCTATCCCCTAAGCATCAACCGTGAGTATTTTATTAGTTATTTTATTTCATGTATATAAGAGTTAAAAGGGTAACACCCATATAAATACGATATGGATATCGAAATTCTGTATCAAAAAACTTAGCCCATCTGACAACACATGCAAATTTATCAGAAAATCAGTAAAAATTCATAATTAAAATGGAATAACGTCATAAATAAACATTCTACCACCGAGCGGTGCCGTCCGCGGGAGTCGGGAGCGTTCCCGTCGGTATTTAATATTAAATAATTTCAATAAATTCTGACAATCAGGCAATAACGAATTAAATTAAAAAGCGAGCCGGCCAACGGTCGTCGGACGTTGTTAACATTTCAAAATGTTAATTTCATAAACATTTAAAGGAAAAAAAAGTTGAAATATCCCGCGTCCGCGACACACGGTCGAGAATAATAATATTCATAAGGAATATTTTAATTATAATATTGTTGTGTATTGGAGATGTGTAATACGAAGAACGGATCGGCAGTGCTTATCGACAAGGCGAAATATATATGGATATAAACATTGTATTTAAAGGAGGGTCTGAGACAACTAAGATGCAAGTGAATAAAAAAACTAAAAGGTTCCGTATATAAAATTAGCACAACTTTTTATTTTTAACCTGTAATGCAGACCAACGGTCATCGTAAGTAACCTATTAGTTACACGTATTCGATTAGTACCGTCCTACTCCTTTTTCTGTACCTACTCCTTTTACTTACGAAAACATGAATTCTTTGATTATTCACTTTTTAAAACTATAACAAACATCACACCTAAAAATGTTTTAGGCGCTAATCAGATTGTTGGACATGGTAATATTGAGATACTGAGCAACGACATCGTCGCCCTTATTAATCTGGATAGAAGAGAAGATACATAAATCATAAAGAAGATTAACATACTCGTAAATGTCCAAAAGTAAGTGCGCTAAAATACATTTAATTAATAATTAGCGTATCTCTAGAGATTTCGATTGATCTGTCGATATAATGCTATATAAATATCAGCCGATGTCTCGGCACTCATAATCGACTTTAAGTTATCGAACGGAATGTAGCGACCGATGCCTTTTAAGTGTTGAAATATCATGGTGATTAAAAAATACACTCTTGTGTCTTGCGCACTGACTTTAAGAACTAATATTTATTAATTTCGCATACGAATTATGAATGTTACAAGTTTTTGTTATTTCTATAACCAGGTTATAAATAATGATATGCAAAATATATTAAAATGTGCCCATTTATTAGTAAGACATTCCTTTCTTTTACAACAAATTAAAAATAAATATAGAAGAATAGACGACAGTCTTATGATTAGAATTACGGGTTCGATTTGCATTTTCATTTATTTATACGACTCCTCTTTATGTAAGGAAATTTTAGTTTCTGCTAATCCTTCTAGGTCAATGATATGAGTACTCATTTAGTTATCAGCGACGATATTATATTGACTGACCGGTTGGCGCAGTGATAAAGATATTTGCCTTTCGCGCCGCAGTTCGTGGGTTCGATTCCCACCCGGGACAAACATTTGACATTCGTCCACTGCTGGATGAATTCCGCCTCTATTAACACAAACATCGGTCCCCTGCCGCCCTCGAGCAGTGCACTCGGGCAATCTCACCAGATCCATCTTATGACGTGACGTAGGACGTTAGTAGCAAATAGCTCAGGCCCTTGTAAATGGCTGCATTAAAACCCAACTTCAGAAATCGGCCATCGATATAACAGCTTCCATTGAAAAGTTTACCACTACAATCGTTAATCGTTCAACAGGTAAATTGAACAAAGTTTTTACATTTATTAAATACATTAAGTATGGTTTGTTTCACGAATCAAAGTCAATCAAACGACTTCCCCCTGAATGAACTAAAGTCCATTTATTGCATACTTAAGAAGTGTGGATATTAACACAGGCCTCCTCGTAACCGACTACCATGTATAGCATGTATGTATGTATGTACCATGTATTCATGTATGTATACATGTTTGTCCTACGTACGTACTAATATGGATATAGAATTAAGAACGGTGTGTCAGGACCGAGCAAAATGAAAAAACCTTGATCTCTGTCTACACTATCTGGGCCATATACACTTAAATTATCAAATGATTACGCAGAGATTATTATGCATTATCATGTTTACGCTCAGTGGGTTCCACGCGTCCGTTGATGACAGAAATTCTATTCAAAACGTGATCGTCTTGTAATAAAGATACCAGCAAGTTATTGTTGATTTTAATGATTTTACATTACTTTTAGAAACTTCCGAGTATAAACGCGATCGTTTATACTGGGAAGTTTCTAAAAGTAAATCAGTCGATACTGACCAACTACACAACAACAACCAAAGCACAAAAACAACGCAAGACAACTTCGGAACGTATTTACAATTTTGTGATTGACGAAATTACCAAACAATTCAAAGGTCATGATTAAACGACGGCAACAACTATTAATAGCGAAAAATAAAAAGAAGCTACTTTTTTGTCTTTTGTTCTTTTGCGGTTTGCGGAGTCAAGATTTATAAAAAAGTATACATCTTATTCCTCAATATTTATTTTACTTATGATAATTAATTTCGAGCTTTGAGAAACCGTAAAAATTGTATAAATTGAAAGAGACTTTACGTACAAGATCTAGAGAATTAGAATTCAATTCATTCTCTTCAATTCACGGTTCATGCAAAAGTATACGTAATTCCATTTAAAGAAATGAATCGAGATTAAAGAATAAGATTTTTATTGAATCTATTGTCCAATGTATCTGCTTCCTATTTAGCGATTATAGCAACTACAAACGAAAATATTCGCTATCACAAAACATCGATACAGTTGTAAGGGAGGGCGAGGAAAACGCAAGAGGGTGTGGGAAGGTCGGGCCGCGAAGGCCATGGAGGAAGGGGAAAGAGAGGGGGACAATGTTTGACAACAAAATTCGGGCGGTTCATTGACTTGTGAGATTTCGCTGCGCGCTTTAAGCTGCTTTATATTTTCTTGTGAACGAAAATCCTTATAGGAATTTTACGTGTGATTTTCAATCCTCACTTTGCTGTTATCTTTTGTAAACTCTATCTCTCTCCGTTTTTGCATGAGTGGCATTCATTATATGTCTTATAACATTACTTCATATAGTTGTAGTTATCACAAACAGTTAATTTCTTAAATAGCACATTAGGTTGTAAAAATCCTCAATTGAAGTGTACTTTTTATAGAATAAGGGAAGCAAACGAGCAGCGGGTCGCTTAACATTCAGTAAGCTGACGCCCATGGACATCCGCAACACCAGAGGAATTGCAGATGCGTTGCCTTTAAAATCGACTTACCCCATTAACGAATAACAGGTGTCGAGATCCAAACATAAAAGGGCTCGTCCGTTACTGATTATAAAAGAACTGCCGCCTATTTGTAATGATCTTATTTGTTTTCTTAACTCTAAAGTTAAAGACATAAGGGCAAGGCGAACGTATTTATTATTTAACGTAATGTATTAGATGTTGTTGCGTCGCTTCGAAATAGATCACAAAGGAGTTTGTTTAGATTGTCTCGGGCAAAACTAATGTAGTTCATGCGGTTGCGTTTACTCCAAGCGCCGACTTATAGGGCTATGAACAGACAGACTAAACAGCAGGAGACCGTCTACACATTCTAACTTCTGTTACTCTAATTTGAAAGAAGGAGTTGATAACTATGATCAATGAATTGTTGTAAGAGGAAAAAGAGAAAGGATTGGGTACTGCTAGGGATTTAACTTTCATACACCCATCTCGATACCCGAAACGCAATCTGCGTTTCTGTGCTATTCATTATAGCGGAGATACACCTCTCATACTTCCATCGACCAAGTGGTTTCATAAATCTGCCCTCGCTTAACTCTACCGCAGAGCAAATCTACTTTATTGCTGTGTTATTTTATTTAAAAAAAAAATTAAAACAGTCGTGACCAAGTAACCATTTCATTCTGTAGAATTATTTTATCCGGTCTTTATTTAAGACATCTTTATTCAAATTTAAACCAGTTATTATTCAATAAATAATCGACTAATTGAACATCGGACGTTGCGCATTCGCTTGTATTAGCGAAAACAAGTTCTGTCTGCATTTCTGTGATACTCGTACTTGTGAAATAGCATTTAGGTTATAATCTATGAATTAATTATTTAATGTGTTAAATGCAATTTAAACAGATTTGTATTTTATAATTTAAGGCGTAGGTCAGATGTTATATAGAGGTTAATACTAAAGTATATAATTCTTTTCAAACTTAAATACTGAAGGGGAAACTATCGGAATACGTTCTAAGTTCCTCGAAATTCCACAGAAAGGTAGACTAAGGAGCAATAAGATCATCAATCAATATTTAAAAAATTTCCGACTTCAACAAACTGGAATAACCACAAATAATATAAGTAGTAGTAACCAACAGTTTGCGATGGTTAACTCTGCTTACCTTGATTTGATTAATAAGTAAAAATAAATCTTCTTAGATGTGGTGAGTGGGGTGGAATGCGGGTGAGGGTTGGGGGTGTGTTGCGCGAGAGTGTTTTATAATAATTTTAAATCATCTCTGACGTCGGATTTACTGCTAATACGGTTGCCGTTTTCGTTTCGTTTTGTCTTAATTGTATTTAAATTATAAAATTTAATATGTATTGTGTGTGATTAAAATTATAATTTTAATCCAGTGTCCAGATCGTAATTTGCAGCCGTTTCGATATAATTGCATTTAGTTAAATTAGCTGAGGCTTAACTTTATTCGATGTTTCATTATTAAATTTATAACAGTCACAGTTACTCGGCAACTGAGTGATTCACCTATCACAACTGTGTGTGTAAACCTCTTTGTCTCGGTAGACAAGGTGAGAAAGAGGTTTAGAAAATTATCTTTACATCTGACTATCCTATTTAGCTGATGTGGTAATTGGCGCCAACTCTCTTTATGATCCTATATAATTTCAATTTATTTTACAGTAGAAAGAGATGAAGAAGTCAATTGCTAAAGTGATGCTAAACACCCACCGCTACGCAGCCATCAGAATAAGAAAGCAGCAAATACGACGCTAGCCTATTTTTGGCTGAAGGTTTGGAGTAGATACAGTGGCGTATCTTATTTAGAGAGGATGGGCTTCGCGAAATCGCATAGGAACGCACGGAATGGAAGAAAATCTTAAGAAAGAAGGTCACGACCCTCAGGAATAAGGAATCGACGCATAGAGAGACAGATAGAGAGAGATAGAGAGAGAGAGAGAGAGAGAGGTAGAGGTAGAGAGAGAGAGAGAGAGGTAGAGGTAGAGAGAGAGAGAGGTAGAGGTAGAGAGAGAGACAGACAGAGACAGAGAGAGATAGAGAGAGAGAGAGAGGGAGAGAGAGAGTAAGTAAATACCAACCAATCGAGTCGTCCCATTCGTGCAACAGCAACATTCCATTTTGTAGTCTTAATATATCTATTACATATTTAGGTCTTATATTTTATTTTAAAATCTACTGCTGTTATAAATACACTTTACAGGCTTACAATTGTCAATTATCCGACTGATTAATTTTATAATGTGACACAACAATTTTAGAATGGTGCTACGAACTATTATTGTGCAACGCGTGGAAAAAATCGTATAGTAATTGCGACTACTTTTTGAGGCGACAAAGACAAAAAGTATGGTCTCAAGATTAGATTAAACAATAAAAAGCTTATTATCTCGTGTTTGATCATTGATAATCTCAAAACTGTGGTAATATCACCGTCTTATATATTGTCGGTACGGACACTTTGCTAAAACCAAAACAAACGAACGATTAATTTAGCAAACCTAGCTACGATACAAGAAGACCATTACTTACATTATATAGGTTAACATATTTATGTCTTAATTAACCATTGAATACTGAACTAATAAAGCCAATTAGTATGACCACCATTTCAGGTCTATGACACAGGTCAATGTAGTTGAGTATAAATATTGGTACTTTCGAAAGGGTTTCTGACGGTTCACTAATTTAATGACAAAGAAGGCAGCAGGAAACTAATAATAATTTTAGTTTTTCTTTCCTTTTTTTATCCAAGAAAATAACTCTATTTTTTCTATTAAGTCTTACAACAATTCTGATACCATTTTCTTATGGCAAAACACAACTTCGTAGTACAAAATATCGTAATACATTTTTTTTTAACGAAGCAGATTAACTTAATTAAACATTTATTTTATATTAGATCAAGTTAATCTGCTTTGATTCCATTTTATGTAATATAACGTTTCAAGCAAGTATGAAAGAAGTATCCCGAATAGTCTGTAACAATAATAATGGGGGTGGAATTTCCTGAAAACTGGAAATCACCTAAAATCAAATCCTGTATACAATAATAAGAACACCTCAAAATAGTTGTGCGAATTCCGTACATAGCTTGAATGTATCGTACATACAGGACAAAGAGAGAAAGAATTCGCAAAATAAAATGGTATGGTAAAGGCCTCTGTTACAATAGTATACGAAACACATAACACGGTGCGCTTTGTTTCGGCGCGAAGTTATGAACTTTGAACATGTCCCGAACTTTCTAGACCATATAGTGTTCTGTTTTTTCCACGCCATTTTTCTATGGTTAGTTTGAAAATCGTATTGTGTAGGTAAGACAGAACTTTTTTGCCTATTACGCTCTCTGGCCGTTGCTTAATTGTTTCAAACACAACCTGTGATTTTGCACTTTTTGAATGTACGCAACATGGAATGTTTCTATTTTTAAATTCACTTTTGTGTTTGCAATAATATTTTGTACTCTGTATTTGTATTGAATCAAAAGTTGTAAACTAATGCTAGTGCTAGTTCATGAGTCAGGGAACTCACGTTTAATCTACTCGATTTTCTAGTGCCAATAAACGTCTTTTATATTATTATTATCATTATAGTTTTGTTATATAATTGAATCTGTACCGCAAGTAATAAGGTCCAAAGATTCCTTTCCCATTCGAACGCATCAACAATTGCATTTTTCAAATTTATTTTGAAAAATTATTTAAACCCAAAAACTCAATAAATGGCTGTACCCGTCTGAAGTGGTTGCAATAGATAGCTGACGGAACCAGAAACTTCTGGAAGGGCAGCCACGCAAAAGACACCACAACTTAGATTCTCCCAACAAGGTGGACCCATGATCTTTCAAAAGTTAGTTATGTCCACTGGATGAGGCCGACCCTTATGGTGGCCTTTGAGCGCGGTCTATCTCTAACACTGACATCATCATAATCAGCCAATGGAGGTTCTATGTCTGTACCTCTACATACATTTTTATTGACGTCCAACTTTGTTTATCACAATAAACTCCAAATTAAATCCGGATATTTAAAAAAAATTGTAGTCGTAAAGGACTTTTTTTACATAGCATTCGAATTCGCTAGCTGATGTAAAAACGCCGTTGAATAAAATCGAGCGTGTCGTTTTTATGCGAGATTTTAGTATTTTACTAACGGTAAGCGAAAACTGCAAAAGGATTTTCACGATGAAATTCCAATAAGAATTTATTGAAGGTAATTTAATTTTTTCCAATTTGCTGTCTTTATTAATTTCAAATTTTACTTTTCATAAACAAGTCGTATATTGTAAAAGCTTTATGGTGTTTAATAGTTCCTAAACATTAAGATGAATTAATAAAAAAGGATATTTAACAATGATCAAATGATGCAGCGCCTACGTAAAATGTCTGGAAATTCTGATCTTTTCTTTCCTACCCTCCTATCTTTTTTCTGACCGGTAACCTGTGGTCACTTATCAGTTAAAAACCTTTAGCTCGCTTTCCACCTGCTTCGATAAAATATTATATTAACGGTATAACACAATATTAAATGGAGGCTGTACAATGATTTTCTTATTCTATCCACTGAAAGTGGCAAAAGTCGGTCATTAGCTTGACTAAAATATTCGCAGCATTATAAAAAAGGAGTGTATAAGATTAAAAAAAAATATCCCTAAGTCAATATTACACAATATGAAAAAGACAAAACAGTGTTATCGCTTGTAGCCTTTCTTAATTTGTCTAATACAAACATCGGCCATTCTGTCGTAATTAAGCTAAGCAAACACATGCGCCGCTTATCGCCTTCATAGTTTTTAATTTAAAACAACACAGATAAAACACGTAAGTACCATTTCATATGAATTAAGGCAACTTTTTTGTTTGTGCCGTCGACTCTCGTGACCGGTCGTGTGTCAATAGTTCTATAATGATCTCCATGCACGTATTGCTGTTCTGCTGTTAAACTGTATAAAATATATGCACACAAAGTGCACACTTTTGCTACAATGTGGGTAGACAGAGCAAGCAATATACGCCATATACTAACTTTAATATTGTTTGGATATACATACACAAATATAACTAATTGTGTTAGAGTGGTGAAAATGGGTTTATTCTTAGGTGCGAGAGCTTATTAAAAAAATCTAAAATAATGCTTAAGAAGATAATTAGAATATTAATGAACGTATAAACATAATGAAATATTAACAGCTGTATCGGAAAAATACTATATAAGAAAAAATGTAAAAATGTAAACTTTCATCAATAAAAATGTATTTACAACCTATAAGGCCTTCCATGTCCTTAAAAGAAAGAAAGAATCGAGTGAAAAGTTCACGGCCTTTTAAAGTTCACTCGATACACAACACTGCATGAGCTACTCTTACAAATCTGTCCTGAATGCTTGATATTTATTTAACAAGTACATACGTCTCGTCTCACCTGTGATGGATCACGCTGTCCTATTCAAATCACGAATCCTATGCAAACCGGTCGCCGATTCATTCATTCATTTATTCGTACATTCGTTTTGATATAAATACGGCGTTCAAGCATTCGCTCGACCGGATATTTCCGATTTAGTTTAGTTATCAATTACATCCCGTATTTGTACGATTCTAAAATGATATAGTATTCTTGTTGACTTATTGCATAAAATATTATGGCATCATACGCATTCTTATATTAACATGTACACAAGCTTAGACAGAAGCATGCCCCATTTTCTTTCATCTTTAATTTAATTCTCTAAGTTCTTTTTCTCTCAGTACATAGTTAATTATATTACATACATTACATATTAGTTAGTTATACAAAAATTTATTAGTCATTTTTGTTGTACTATTGTACATTAAATTAAATTAAAATCCATTCTTAAAACATCGTATGGGAGGTATTTTTCTGGCAATGAACAGAAGTAGTGAATTGACGGAGCATTGGGTTCACACGTGGAACGCAAAAGTAAACCTTCTACATACATCTAATTTAAACATCAGTTTGGGAATATACCCCATCGAGGTAATTAGTTAGTCCGACGTCTATCACAATTATGTAGCTCTACCACTTGCCTGAGAGTGGTAATTTTCAATACTCAAATGATCGATAAAAACATCAACAACAAATTTTATGTAAAAGCACAAGGATGCAAACTGTGAAGATGTGGACGGAATTTGTTTTTCTTTCAACATAAGAGCTAAATGTATAATTTATAATACTATTTGCCACAAAAAAAAAACAAGCTTATAAAACATTAGTGAGACAAAAAGTGCCAGCTAAAACATTTGCACGCAAAAACCTAACCACGTAGCAGCTGAACATCCTTAGAGCGTTCGAAATTGTTGATCATAACTAATGTGCCAATTAGTTAAGCGAATTTTCTGTTACTTTAGAACCGTATTTGTCTGTTATTCTATTTGTCGAGAATGCGACATGCTCGAGACTTTGCGGGCCCCTGTCTGGTTACGGCTTCCGAATAAACATAGCTCCATCTTTTTGCAGACTTGCCTTTGTATGCTAGTCATTTTTATTTAATATAGGAAACATAGTAAACAGAATAATTCCACTTTTGTACACAGTAAGGCATCACCTGCTTCTAATAATAAAACTAGTTTTATTGTAAGCTGTTTCAAGTGAATAAACAATGATTAAGTTTCTCCTACGAAGTTATCAATAGAGACGGCGTGGTAGGCGACTGAAAATACAATAATAATCTGGTTGTCATTGATATTCTTTGGATCTCGTGACATATCGTCTATCTCAAGTCTCAAGACACGAAAGCAGAAAATCTTGTAGCAAGTACAAAGTAATTTGTGGCACTACCACGATTGTATTGATTCATTTGTGCAACAGAAATAAGGTTAATAGAAATTGTTGACTGGGGTTCAAAAAAGTATCAAAACATATAGTTTTGAGGACTCAGTTTACTCTCTAAATTATTTTAGCGGCACATTTCTCTCAACCTATTTCAACTTCTGGGCAGATTGAGCAAATGTAACTTTATTTATTTGAAATCAAACTTACATACATATTTTTTTTAAATGTTTAGAGACGATTTTTCACCGGATAAATTACTATTTGTCCATCCATCCATCTCAATCTATGATCGTCCACTGCTGGACAAAGGCCTCCCCTTCGCTATCGCTACGCTTGGCAGGCGGGTTGACGATCGTAGTATGTTCCACCGTACTAAGAAAAAGATGCTGCTGCCTTTCCTCTAGTGGTCTTGTCTCTACATCCAGACTCAAGACAAATAGACATGTTCACGCACACAAATGTTGGTCCTAGGTGGGGATCGAACCCACGACCTGCGGCGTGAAAGGCAAGCGTCTTACAAACCGCGCCAACTGGTCCTTCGATTTTTCCAAATAAGCATAATTTTAATTATAATATATATTATCAGTTTTACAGGATGCCGATGGTACTCGTGCAGAGAAAACACTGCAAAACAAAATTATCGGCCGTCCAATATAAATTACTTTCTCAAACAGCGTGAGTTTTAATACTCGATACTATATACTTTTAATTTCTCGCACGAATAAATATTAATTGCGTAGTTGCACAAACAAAAAACAAAACGTAACACGATTATAATTCCCGCGATAAGTGTGAAGAAGTTATATTTTATATATAATTTACTGCCATTATTAAATGTTAGAAACCGCGATGTTTTACGAGATGTTTGTTTAAATTCATTTGTCTCTATAGTCAGTTAACTCACAAGTAGGTACACGTGCATACACACTGCGTGTAAAGTGATAAAAATAAAATGTATATGTAAACAAAAAGAAAAATTATTTATAATACTTGAAAGATTAATACATTATTTAGTTATTCGGGCGAGTGAAAAACCTTCATAACTTATGAAACATGTTCCAGTTCCCGACGTGTCTATCTACCATCGCTATTTTGCGAAACGAAACGGCTTATAACTTCACATTCCGATATCGACTGCAAGAGACACGACTTCCCTTTACAGAGTTCTCTACGAAGGCGATCTACGAAGAATTGATCGAATAAAAGAAGCTCTAGCTATTCGTTGTACGCGGTCAAATGGAAGAAGCTGTTTTGGGGAGTATCCGGACAAAGATGCGAATACTATTCCATGTGAGGTAGATTTAGCGTCTTATTTATTTTTTACCTTTTATTTATTTCTTAAAAAAACCTTTGATTTTCATTAAATAACGTTGACAATTAAGGAACAGTTAAATTATCAAAGTTCTTCAATACTTACATAAAAATTGGCTAATACAATGTTTTGCAAATATCATTCATAAGATACATGTATCAAGCCGCACGTGTACCGAGCGCTAACAAACAGTTCATTTTAATTCTTTAATTATGGAAGACTCCTCGAGCCTTGGCCCGCACCGTGACGTCACTGGCTTAGATCATATGGGCTTATTCACGAAAGGCCGCGAAAACGAGGCGGAATCGAACGCTGATTCACAACCATTACAAATATCATTACCCTTATCTTTACGAGCAATGAACGACGATTGTTTCCAATATTTAAGCGTTTACGTTTGGCCGATAATACCTTCAGTCTCGAGCCGGCGAACGATTTTATTCCGAAGAGCAGTAAAGTCCATTTTCTTGTTAAGAACATCGTCGCTTTTTTGTTAAAGAAACAGCTAATCGCAAACTTCGGATCGTTCACATATTATCCCGTAGAATATTGCTATAACTGATGGTATATTTACTGATTTACATTTTTAAAATTAATCAGATGTAACCTATGCGGTATTTAAACTTATTCGAGGTAGACAGCGGTAAATTGTTACATCTTTCAAATGGGATAGATGTTATATAAAATCTTTCAATGGAATTCGATTAGCATCTGTCATATTGTATAATGTATAGTCAACAGATATTGCATTATTTTTTTCAAGTCTTCGAACCTATAAGCCGTGACTCAGTATATGCGTTCATTGACCACCGAGCTAGTTGGTAACATAATTGCGTATACATCCGTCTATGTCGCATGTGTATAATTTCATGCTTAGTTTAATAATTTACAAGAGGGTTTTTTATTATAGAAAGAAAAAAAAACGAGCAAGAGGCCACCTGACGTTAATTGATCATCTCGGCCCATAACATCTAGGACACCAAAAGAACTAGACTATCGGCGCTGGTGGCCTTTCTACACAAAGTTCAGGTACACAACATTTTTTGGTGTAAGTGTACTCGCTTTCAAAGCTAACTTTCACATCTTTCTCTTTCTATTTTACTATTAATTAATTAGTATATTAACTCTAAAAGATTTTAGTGTTTTTTTGCCGTTAAAAAGGAAGGTATTATTAAAGCTATATACCCTATTTGTATAATAAAAATTAGAAATGATAGCTCATTAACCATATTCCCTGCGAGTTAACTGAGGTGCGATCCTCAACCATTTGTGCCTCAACCAGTTTCCATTTTGGTTATTCTTACGTAATAAAATATAAATTTTCAAATTTATTTTTCCAATTCCCTATGATTTATGAACTGGGAACCGATTATTTTCTTTAGTATCGTTTCTATATAAGTAAATATGAATATTCCGAAGTAACAATGGCATTTCATAGTTAAAGCAGATCCCTTATCAAGCGTACAGCATAGCCGGTGGAACACGTGACACGCTCATTTCAATTAACGCGCGTAATTAAAATTGTAAGTAAAAAAATATAGTATTAGCTACGAGATTAATTTATGTCGAGCGATAAGAGCATTTACTGAGGCACTGTTCGATTAATTCTGTTAACCGAACGTGGCCGAGGTGGTTGCTATATTGTTGCCTTTATCGTATCACCTTACTGCATACACATTTCTATTATGAATTGACAATTGTACATTACCTAATAATAAGGAAACTGATGAGCTAATTTTATGTTTTTGGTTCTAAAGCAGAAGGTATAATGTGTCTACAGAAAAATTGATTGGTTCATAGCTGCTTGGAGAGTATAGAAATAGTCTCCTGCCAGTTCATGCAAAGTTCTGCTCGTCCCTACAACTTCTCGCATTTGATACACCCAATATATAATTAGCAACTGGCATCTCTGTTTTAACAATTCGTAATTTTTTTTATATTTGCCATATTTTTCTTTGTTTTTGCTGCTTTGGTAATTTTTATTATAATTATAACTCCTAATTATCATAGTACTTTGAAACGAGAGCTGGTAAAACTATGAGCGTCGCTACACTGCAGACTCACTATTGGGTTGAACGATTTAAATCAAATCAATTGTAACTACTACATTATAATTATCAGAACTATTATATTTTATCGTCACTATTATCATTTCGCAACAATAATTAACATCACTATTATATTTTATCATCACTATTATTATTTTGCAACAATAAATACATCACTGTTCTACTTGTAGTCTTATTTTATACCTGCAGTAAAAAATCCACCTATGGATTGCCTCAGCACTTTACGATGTCTAATTCTATTATTATCTTGTTACTTTTAGAAGCGCTAAGCCTAATAGATCTTAAGACAATCTTTCTGTTTAAGCTAATAACGTATTTAAATGCTAACCTAAAATGCAAATATTTAAAATGATGTACGTATTCAATCTTTTTGCGGAGTTACAAAAGTTACAAAAAGCGTACGTAAGGTGGGAGGGGGTCACAAAATATTTTTCCATACTAAATGGCCATGAGAAAGTTTGAAACTGCTCTGTAATAAAGTTGGCCCTATTACGCAGCCGATACCAAATTAGAATAATTCAAAAAACGAAATTATGAGAGTAAAAACCAATATTATGAGCTCAAGTATAATAGCACCAGCTTTTCACCGAGATTAAGTACCAACTTTAATCACGGATGAAGGTGTCACCAATTACCAAAGACCAACCAAAACCGAAACATAACTTTTGTTACTTGTATTAAGTAACTTCGTATAATACAGTTGAAAAAAAATGTAATCAAACTTCAAAAAGGTACTCAACACAAAGAAAGTATTCTAAAAAGGTGCGATAAAATGCCACTCAAACGTAAATGAAACAAGCACGAACCGAGCGCAATATTACCGCCCCCTGGCACAACAACGTAAAAGTACTTCAATAGGGCAAACATTAACTTATCTATGCCGATTGCATTGCTAATTGTACTCAAACAATATCCTTTTGTTAGAAAGACCTAGTTTTGGTCGCAAAATACTAAATTATAGCTGCAACCCATTCGAACAATGGCCAGCCCCAGTTTCAAACTGTTTCATATTTTCTTTCTCTTATACGATATACGATAATTTTATTTCGTATATGTGTGTGTGGAATGGAAACATACATAGATGCAAAGGTAAGATCGACGCGGGGCGATAGGGCGACGAGGGAAATTTGAAAATAATAGCGCAATTAATAGCATATTGCAATTTAAAAATAAAAACTTTGAATTATCGAGCAATTTAAAAACAGTATAAAAACTCACACAAAATCACTTATCCCTTTTTACAAATTTATTACATTTTATAGTATTCATTTCGAAAACGATCATTACATAATACACTAGTATACATATTTTATATTTTAGATCCACCTATCTTTTGCAACCGGAAGATCCGTGTTACATTCAATAATATGTACAATTAGATAAACGAGTATGCATGGATGTCCGTCCCACAGCGATGCCTCCCTCATTCAGGCGAAGTAACTTACATATGTCAGATAGAGTTTTACTGACAAGGAGACTTCGTTTTGATTTTAAAAGCAAATTGATCGTCTGTTACGCGCAATACGTACATGTCCAGATGACAACAATAAAAATTTCATAGGCAAATTTCACGAACGACGCAAACGTGGCGTCGCAAACAAAAGGGTTGCAACTTGAAAACAACAACTTTTATATTCACCCATACTGCATAGGACACGGTAAATATTTATAAAAGATCCTTTTTACTCATAGGCGAAGGAAACAGCGGACACGGATCGACAGCAGATCCGGCAAAACAAACGTTCAACATGTTTTTGAACTAGCTTAGAAACGAACAAGAATTGAATTTTCTTGATACAAAAATAAACTTGGCAAGGTAAGTGAACAAAAATCACGCGCAATACAATACAGTATAGACAATAATAATGAATAAAATTTTACAGGCAAATTTCGCGAACATCTCAAACGCGACGCAAGCACACGAAAGGGCTTGCAACTCGGAAAAAACATTTTACTCGCACATATTGAATATGATACGTTTAATATTTATAAACGACGCGAAGAAAACAGTCGACATGCGTCACCACGCGAAACTATATGTTTAAGGTTTGGCTGACCTGTCATCCCAAACAAAAGCTAGTTTAAAAACAACATGTTTTTAAACTAGCTTCTTACGTTATTGTCACAACTCCCTCGCTACTTTTACATCCATACATGCAAACATTCTCGTCGGTTACGGATGGGCATACATACACTTAATATCGCCTTTCCCACGAACAAATACCACGCCCTTACAAAATATCAGTAAAGGTATTCAATGCTACATCTATTTAATCCTTTTTTATCGTCTCTTTTAAACCCTCCAATTAAATAATTATCAAACCAGACAACGGAACTCGCAGCACAACTTTTATTTTATAGAACTTCATTTCATCTACTATTTAAAGTCTTCGAGTTAAGGAGCCCGGATCTTTACAGCCAAATCCTCTAAGCCTATTATGACCTACGCCTACATAGGTTTAGTCTCATCATATTTTTGCCTTATTCTTGATTAATATTCGTCGATGTGAAATTAATCGTTTGAGACATGCAAATGATTTCGAAATAAATGATTTCTCGGTATAAAAAAAAAGCTTTTACTAAACCCTTAAGTTCTGATAACCAAGTCACTGTATGTGGTAAATTTCATAAGAAGAGCAGATTAAAAAAGTTTCTGCAATTTATTTCATAATTTTGATGTAAGTAATCATAATAAAAAGTAACGTCAGATGACTGGAATTTGCGAAATGTATACCTATTTATGCCTGCCTCTACCTCTGGGTCGTGGGTGTGAGTGCTTTTATCGTTAACAAAAATGCAATGAGCAAGCCATAAAGCTATAGAAGAAGCAGTTAAGGAAAATTTTTATCTTTTTAGTTTAAATACCGCAACGTAAAATAAACGCAACAGCCATTAAGAGCCGCTCGGTTTGCCCGCTCACGATGATTTAAGATGCCATTTTGTTGCGAGAAGTTTTATATTATTATTATAATAGAGCGGTGATGACTCAGTGATGATCGTACGATTCGGTGGTCGATTCCCAGTCTGAGTATATGTTATATAATCAGAACAAAAATTGCTATTATTTATGCTTGTTAGGTACACTACAGGTGTATAAATGACAGTCTCTTCGTTATCAGTGTCTATCCATTATTGATTTGAAAAAGGTGTAGTTTTTTTTTTTTATTTCCTGTTATTAATTTTTTGACGGTAATAAAACTTTATCTTTCAACTTTTTCATTGCTACAATTATTGCACGGTCAGGATGCAGTATTCTTGTTGCTAAAATTGCAGACTTATATAAGAGGAGTATTAAGTGCCATTTAGAATGTATAAGTTACATATAATGTTAACTTATATATAGTGCTAGAATATCGCTGATAACCAGCACGTATGAATAAATCAGGTTAAGAACCGCCTTCATATACTCATATAAAATACCTCTAACTACTAATACTATAAATATTTTACATAGGTGAGAGGGGTTTTTATATATTTGCTTAGTGACACAAAACATACATAAATATATTTAGTTTGGCGGAGCATGAATTTACGATTCTATGTTATATTTTTTAATTTAATGTAATTTGTTATTTCGACATCATTAGACAACTTCCGCGTCTTGCGTCGTATTAATTATGCAGTCAATTAAATCTTTACAATGCACTGTTTTAATTGATTTATAAATTAATATACGACATTTTAATTAAGAGCAGAACGTTTATAAAGAAACAATGTAAGAAACACAAAGTATGTACGCAGAGTAATGAGCGAAAGGACACAGAGAAACGTTGGCGCGCTTCCGTGTCCTAAGGTGCGTGTCACGTCTTATAGAGGTCGTTTGTCATCCAGACCACCAAAGCTCTAAAACATTGTTGTTGTAACTTCAAATACTAGAATAACTAAAAAAGGTAAAAAAGTGTAGTAGTTTAGTAATATTTTCAAACGTCTTTTATAAGAAGGTTTGCGTTGACCGAACGAGAACCGTTGTCAGTAAAGGAAGCGTATTGGCGAAAAGGGCAAACTTTATGTTGCCACCAAAACATACCGAGTCCATGGTACACAGTAATTTTCATATTAGACGCGGAGTGCGGGCCTGAAATAAATTAATTAATAAACACGATACGAAGTAGAAAGTTTAGCGAGGGAGAGGAGAGAGCACGGGGCGCCGGCGGGGAACGGCGGCCGGGCGGGGGGCGCACGCTGCAACGGCGGGAAAAGTTTGGCAGGCGGCGACCCGCGCCCCGGTGCTCGGCTCAGTCCGGCTGTGGTACAATTGTGCACTTACCCGTTCCTCCTCGCGGATCATCTCGGCGATGCCCGGGCGAATGTCGACGTCGTCGGCGTGCAGTGGTGGCGGCGCGGGCACGTCGGGCGGCAGCAGGTCGGGCGCACCGTGTGCACCGAGCGGGCCAGGGTCGGCGGCGCGCCGACGCGTCTGTCCCGGGGACTCAGGCTCGTGGCTGCCGGAGCGCTTGGTGCCGCGCGCCTCGGCGGCGTTGGCTGCTGCCCCCGCACCCCCCGCGCGTAGCACGGCCGGCTCGCCGCTCACGTCCGTCAGCCCACGCACCTTCAGCGTCTCCGCCACCTTCAGCAGCGCTGAGATCTGGTCCTGGGACACGTTAATCTCGCCGCGGTACATGAAGTCCACCACAGCTTTTAGGTCGCAGTATTTAATGTCGCGCATGATTATGATCGGGTGCCGACACGGGTTGTCCATGAATAAGGTCTGGAAGTACGGGCTGCATGCGGACAGCACCACCTTGTGCGCCTTGAGGCTGCGGCCTTCGCACGCAAGGGTGACATCGACGAACGACTCCGTCTGCAGGAGCTGGTCGAAACAGTTCGCCAAGTTGCTCTGATAGTTGTTCCATCGAAGGCAAAATTGTTGGGGCGAGCCGTCGCGGGCGTCCATAGGAGCAGGTTCCTCCTCGGCCGGCATCGCTTCAGCGGCGGCGTGCTCGCATCTGCAACGAACGCGCTCGGTGTAAGTAAGCGCTATGTGTACGACGCGGGCGGCGACTCGCGAAGCACTGAGCGATGATGTGCGGCAGCGGCGCGGGGCACGGAGCGAGGG
>DWLR01001064.1:0-20175 GCA_018246295.1 Papilio alexanor hazarajatica
CGTGCCATATTCGCCACGCTTGGCAGGCGGCTTGGCGGTCGCAGTATGTTCCATCGTATCAAGAAAAGGACGCTGCCCGTCTTTCGATGGTCTTTACATCCAGACTGAAGACAAACAGACATGCACACAAATGTTTGTCCTGTGTGGAAATCGAACCCATGACCTATGGCGTGAAAGGCTAGTATTTAGCCTTTCACGCCATAGGTCATGTAGTCATTTAGTAGTAGCCACTGCGCCAATAGGTCTGTTTATTTCTACTATGGGTTATATTTTGTCACTCATGTGTAGAATCATGAGTTCATATCTTATGTTAACTAAAAATAATAGGCATAGCTCCTGTCACATTTGCGACATAATGAAAAATCGATTCATTAAATAATTATATACCATAATACAGTACTGTTATTTGTTTGGAAACACAATAACTTATCTACATTAAAATAAAATTCATTCGCATTCTTCACAAACTGTTGGAATTGAAATGAAATGCCTAGTTCCGAAACAAATGTCGTCCATCATAACATCACTTAGCTTTCCACGGAAACAATGCCCTGAGAGGAGTGCATTATTCAGAAAGTAGGACGTCTCTATAGTTTAACTAAAAGGAACATAATTCATAAGCTGAAAGATCTTTTTAACAGTCGCCTATTTTAAATTCAAATGTCACAGAAACCATGGAAGGCAGTCGTAGTTGTAATGAAAATGTTTGGTAGTATTTGAGAAATTCTGTCTTGACTTAGAATGGAAGACAAAGTGTCTATATGTCATGTTTTTGTTACAAATGTTAGAAAGTGATTAAGAATATATCACTTATATATTCTTATACGTATATTAGTATAAAGATGACTAACGTTCAGTACGCCGTTCAGTACATCTAGTACACCGGGACGAGATGTAGGCTGAAAAAACATTAAGTCACTAATGATCTCACCGCTTTATGAAGTACCAAATATTAGCCATAGTTACTGTTTATCTGTAACATAATATGTATGTAAATGGGAAGAGACTTTTTACACATACATTCCTGTAATTGTTTTTCTTACGGATATCACGAGAAAAATCTTAATTGTCAATTCCCACGTGCTTTATAGATCAGAACACAACGTTTTTTACGTAACAATACAAAGATACTTTATGTTTGTTTGGTGGCATGCGCAAGCGCAGTATTGTTTGCCTCAATGTTAGTAAAAACTATAGTCGACCTTGCGACTGGTTCCCATACTGCGATTGGCGCGCACAATGTTATTGATTAGTACAGAGGTTACAGTAGGTATGGTTAATTACGTAATTAAATTAATAATAAGAGTTTGTAGTTAAGGTCATTATAGAAATACATAAAAATTATCAACAACATTCTGAAACTTATTGACATTTATTGTTGAAGGAGCTTGTCTAAAAAACATTAAAAAAACATTAATAACCTCTTTTTCGTTAAAATATTAAGAAAAAAAAATCGAAAAAAACCCAAACGTCATAAAACATAAAATATCTAATTAAATAAAAAGAAATGTTTGTACGTTTGCCCTCTTAGCGTTCCTAAAACCATTGATCTGATTGTGTTCTGGGCCCAAGCCCGCAAGGGGTTCTGGCCTAAAATCTATATCTATTAAAATACACTGTGCTTCAATTATAGTTTGTGCATGTTTCGATTATTGCATAACTGCAGTCAAATAACGTTAACATTATAGTAGGCCATTCACTGCCGACCAAAGACGGAGCTGGAACAACTTGTTACATAACTATCCTAGTCATCTACAATAAGAACGTCCATAGTCCGCTCATGTGGACACTCATTTTTTTTCTTATCGAACAATACGATCTTTGATCATTATTATTCTGTTATTCGGTTAATGGGCATTTTCTGTAAAATCGTATTTTATTAAGTTAACCTTACTTGACATCTGTCCGTCTAATTTTAAGTTTTTTTTCTGATATCTAAAGAAGATTTCGGGTCACTTTAGGTGGATTGATGCCCGCCCTCTATAGTTAATATCCCAGACAAAATGACTACTTTTAAAACGAAATTATATATTTAATTTGAACATTTAGAATGAATCTCGCAAATTGTTTTGGCTTCTGAGTATTTGCATAATTGGAGGGAATGCCAAAATCGAAATATTTAAGATGTTTTTTTGAGCGCGTAAAATTGAAAGTCATCTATCAACGACAAGCACAGACTACAAACGACAGTTTATGAAGACTGCGTGCTGTACAGAAATAATTTATAAGGCAATAATTTATACATCTGTTTACAACAGACTCCTCATTTGTGTTATTTTGGGCTCCCTGACTACTATCACCTAATACGATGCTAAATTATATGGTGGTAAATATTTAGAATTAGGATCATTTAGCACTCAGTAGATTGTTTCTTTAGTATTTCAAATTTTAATAATCTACTATGTGTTTTTAAATTAAAATTACAATGGATTCATACTATGATAGTCTAAAATAAATAATTAGAATCTTTTTCTCCACAGCGGGTATACGCGACGCCAACACCACAGCTCGCAAAGTTCTCAGACCTGCTGGCGGGGCAGACGCCCTCGTACCAGGCCGCCATCGCCAATCAACTCTTCGCACCCGTCTCGGTGTACCAGCCTCGCGTATGTATATATGTTTATGTATTAAAAGTTTTAAGACCAGCTTTAGAGACGATAGATTTAATTTCAGTAGCTTATATTCAAAAACGGTCAAACACTACACCTAATGTTAAGACCGGCTACTCATCGACAATTGCGATAACCAGAAGAATTGCATATGTTTTGCGAGCTGTTACTTAGGGTATAGATCTACCCCAGTAAATGGAAGAGGAAATAAATAAAAAAGAAGGCGGAAAGGAAATTAATAGGAAGAATAAATTTTCTCATATATCTCTATTATTTCCTAATTCTTTAATTTTAGAATTTTATCATTTCCAACCAACATCAAGAGATATATTCATTTTACAGACAGGAACACCGACAACATATGAAGTGTCAGCTCCCGTCCCATCGCAACTGGCTTACAGCGAGCACTTCCAGCAACCGAACGCCTTGCAGTACAGCCCTCAAATCTATGATACGAAACTTTCCAAACAACCAGAGATTTCACAGCAGGAAGTTTTCGCACAGACTCAACAGATATTTAACCAAGAACCTTTGCAACAAGCATACCAACAACCTTTGCAACAAGCATACCAACAACCTTTGCAACAAACGTATCAACAACCTTTGCAACAAACATACCAACAACTACCCCAAGGGAGTTATCAGGCTCAGGCACAGCCGTTGACTTACAACCAAATACAACCAGTACAATATTCGGCGCAGCAGTACAAGCAGTTAGAAAACCAACCAGCTTTACAGGCGCTGCAGTATCAACAATCGCCTAAAGCATTTTATTCGGACAATCAACAGAATTTCTTAGCTAATCAGTATAACTCGATACCACAACAGTATTACTCGGAAGGCCAACAGCAATATCAACAACCGTACACACAAGAACAACCCGTCCAGAATGTCCAGTACATTCAACCGGGAGTCACATACCGTCAAGAAGAAACTCAACAAAAAGTGATTAAACTACCCGAACAGAACAGAGTCTACGAGGGGCAACCGTTTGTGGCACAGGTATTCATTTATTTTTACTTCATTTTTCTATTTATTTTTATAAAACTTTGTATGCTTGTATACAAAGTTTTTATTCCTTCATTAGAAATATAAAAAATTTCGAAGTTGTATGATATAAGAATAATTATTGAAATTATGAATTGAACAACTATTACAACAACTTCGACTTGTATTGCCATCGGTATTGTTAACCATATCTGTTGGTGGCGTGGCACTGCGTTCGTGCTTTGACAATCCTTGTTAAAGACTAATTATGATGTTCATAATTAGAAACAATTCGGAAACTCTGGGAGTAAGTACCATACTAGTTAACATTGTATTAGTAACACTATAAATATGTGCGTTACGATGTATTAGACTTGCACAATAAATTGATGCAATATCCCTAATGCTTAAATGTAATGTTTGTATATGTCCTGTTTCAATTCTTTTCCAGAACTATCAGACGCAGCCTCAAGGTCCGGTGAGCTTCTCGAAATTTTCTCAAGATCAAGCTCGATCCATCATTCATCATCCATTCCATCAGCAGATTGTTCCGCAAGCGCCTGCCCTACAAGCAAGTTCTGACCACGAAAATATCTCATACTTCAGACCCGGTCCACAGCTTCAAATTCAATCACAAGCTGTGCAGTCCCAAGGCCAACCTCAGGTGTACCAATCTCAACCTCAAATTCAGTACTCAACACCCAATCCAGGGTACAAAGCTCAATCGGTAACAGCCGCTCCCACCTTCCCAGCTGTGCAATATTTTGGAAAATACGCACAATCCATTTTTCGTAAAAACCAACAATGATAGACTATGATTTATTTTCTTTAAGTTTTGTATAGTAGTTAAAAAATGGTATTTTTGATTCTAAGGACACGCCTGAAAGTGTAAATAAATTCTTAATACAATTAAGTTTAATATAAATTATAATAATGCATATATTCTAACTATATGCACACATACGATAACATGTTTTTATGTACAAACTTATAATAAGAAAACTACGTTTTAGATATTATGTATATTCCACAACATCGTCATCAATCATCGTTTTTCATTACAAGACATTATCATATCACGAGTATTTTTAGCATACAAAAACTTTATTTTAAATAAAAACTTGTCATCGTCTTCTTACATTTTTTCTAAAAATATAAATCAATGCAACAAATATTTTGTCATTTTAGCAATATTATTGTCAGCATCATTCTCCATCACCATCTCAAAATATCTTCGATAACTATTTATAAGGTGTTATTTAAATCTTAAAGTACTTTTAGTCTTTAAAGGGCTTAGTTTGTAAAGTCATCTAGCTTTTGTCTCCAAACTTCTTTTCTCTTAAATGTTTTGTTGTCTAATTTCATTCAACGTTTACAAAAGTTATAAATAATTTTGATCATTGTATTGATTATGAACATTGAGGACTACTTTCACATATGTATGTTTATGTCTTAATAAAATTAATGCAAAATATCATCACATATACTTGTAAATACAAATTATGTATATGTTTTCAAAAATGGTCATTTATTTCTCTCTAACTGTGATTCTATAATTTTAGATTTATTAAAATACAATATTTTCATTTTAAACTATTTGTCTTTTTACTACTTTTAAATTCCTTATATGATTTAGTGTTATGTTATTTACCAATGAAATGATGAAGTTGTACTGTGTTGTGCTAAGACGCTACATAAACGTTACTTGTAAAGTATTTTGAAAAACTACAATACTTTATCATTTTAATGTTTGAGCTATTAAGCTTTGATCTTGAACACATATCCACACACTCGTCTGCAAATGCTTCGGCGTCGAAATCTTCGAATACTTATGTCTGGGATTTTGCTTGATTTTTAACATTGCTTTCATATTATTACCTTTATAGAAAAAAAAACATTTAGCCATAAGACGTATAGTACAATTATGATGCACAGTAAATAAAAATTATCAAATTTAGTATTATTACGGTGTTCACGCATGAGGAAAAGCATAAGATAGCGCAAGTAATGATAATCACTTGATTCTTTAATGTGATAAGAAAATACGCGGCGATATTTTATGTATTTCAAAATCTTTGTTAGCACATATACATTAAGCCTTAATATCAGGTTTTAAATTATTATAACTTTTTCCTGGCAATTTTAAGATTGTCTTTATGTTTTAGTAGTACTATCTGTTTTTATAAAAACTCTGTATACATCTCTAAATCCTAATGCATGTAGGTACATACATTCTGATTATTTCTATAATCTATAAACTTTTTTACAACAACAAAACCGATTTCAAATGTGTATACTTATTTTCGAAAAAAAAAGCAACAAAACCTTGTGAAGCTTTAAGTAATATTGTTAAAAGAAGAAAATGTATCAAGTTTTAACCAGAGACGTTTGGTTTGCCCGCCCACCGCTGGATTTACGAGTTAACTTGCACGACGACCATAATGCAGGGGTTTCCACGTTACCGGCTGTTTGCCAACAATTTTAGTAAATAATCCTTTAGAAGAAAATCGCTTTAGGAAAACATTCTTTACTACTCAGAATGAAGAATAACACGAATTCTGATATTTCACTGCCTTCAAATAACTTATTTGTTGTTACTTGGTCTATACGTATGTCGACCACGGTATCTTTTGACAGTTACTGCTTTGATATTAAAATGCACTGATAGAATTATTATACAAATACTCGTATATTATTAAAGTACACAATCAATAATAATATTTTCTAAAGTTCTAAACGGTCTCCTGTTTATAAAAATTAAGAAAGGTACATAACAAAATAAGAAAAATTTAGCTACTGGTCTATTATCTTATCGCCCACTATCGCATAGAACTCTTAATTCTTCACTCTTTTTATAGAACTTCTTCTTTAAAAAGGTTCGTTGGCATTTCTTTTGGTATATTGTTTCTAGCGATACCTTCAAATTTTAATTCCAAATGTTTGGGGCAATGTCAACGAGCGGCCTTTTCTACATTTGCACTTGGTACGCACTCCGTTTTTTCAATCGCCGGAAAATATTAGTAACTTATAATGTATTATTTGTAGTGATATGATGCTTTGCAACTGACATTCTCAACTATGAGCTAACCCCCGTGGCAACTACACGGGCGTGCGGGAACTTTTCAAATCATCTCTGTCGCTCATTAATTTCACCGTCAGCAATTAGAGGCAAGCTTGGCGTCCCTGCGACCTGATCGTTAGCCCGCGCCGCTGCATCGCTGAGTCCTCACGCACCACTGCTGTCACGATGTGGGTCTTAATCATTTCCCTCTACAGATGTAACCTAGTTTTATGTGGAAAATTTTAATAACCTGTCAGTTATCAGTCTTTATATCTAAATATGTATTAAGGTATATAAGTACGAATCTATGGCGAGACGAATTGTTGTCAGACGCCGGAGAAAGTTAAGAGTTAAATAATGACTTGTCATTACTGATGAATTTCAATCATTAGTTATTTTTTATTAGTATTTTTTACAGTAGTAGGTGGCACACGATCAAGCGCTTCACCCGATACCAAGTGACTGGTATTTACCAGAAACTAAAGAGTTACAGATGCCTTGCCTATCTTTATCGGACAGAGGAGGGGATAAATAGAAAAAAATGATATTTCCTCATCCTATCCATAATGTACCTCGTCAAATCCGGGGGGGGGGGGGTTTCTTTATTAGAAAAGGAGGGAAAGGACTGGAATTATTTAATTTGTAATATTTGTATGGTACATGTATTGTACAAATACATATGTATCATAAAAGGCCTAATTTAAATTAAAAGTTATGATTGTACATAGGAACAACAAATGTACTCGAACGTGTTGCAAAACGAATGCGATACAGTTTGACTAAACCTGTGCGGGCGATAGCGCCTGCCGCAAAACAATCGCAAATAAACACACTTTTATTTATTGCTCGCAAAATTATGCGGGTGCTTGTTTTTTCTGGTTTTTAACACAAATTTTGTTGTTGAAATGAAAATGTTGAAGTTTAAAGCTTTCTAATTCATCAAAAGATATTTCATATAAAATGAAATGGGTATAAATGCTGCTTAAAACATTGAAAATATTGGCTATAATACGCCTTGCTATCCGTGCTAAACCGGGGTGGTTAGGTAGTGGGTTATAAAATAAATCGATTTATAACATACTATGCAATATCATAAATTTTGAAGCGAATTCAGTCCAAGTTACTAAGTAATCAAGTAGTATCAATTACAGACTTTGACTTCGATACAGTAACTATATGCCTACCTAGAACACAGCTGTCCTAGTACAGAGTTCAGTGGCTTCAATTTGCTATAACTAAGGTCATGTTTGTGGTTCACAAGAAAATTCAGGAAGTAAGGAATGAATGAATATTCATATAGCTTATTATTTAAATATTCATAGAGAGTATTTTAATATATGAACGTATTGTGTTATATGTATATTTTATACGAGGTTAATTCAATAAGTAATGCAAATTACACACAACTTGCTACACACATCATTTACATTTTACATACATCTTTTTTGGGGTAAGCTTAACTAAAACGTAATTCGAACATATTTTGTTTAACTTTTAATCTTATAAATTTTAATTTCTATAAATCTATAAGAACAAGAAGATAGAATCGCAAAGCAGTTGGTTTTTGGAAACGAAATAAGGTATAAAATTATAAAAGAATTTTGTAAAATAACCTCACGTCAAGTTGGATTTATAAAAGTTTATTTTTCGTAGTAATTGGCATCCCGCGGCGTCGGATGTCCGTGGATAAAGCGAGGTTCATTTCGTGCAGTAATTATACCACGTTATATTTGTGCAGTTACTTAAAAAAAAAAAAAAAACTACAAATAGAGTCATTTAGTTCAGGGACGAGAGCGTTCGCCGATGTGTCTGTCTACTGATGATATTTTTCGATATATCGTATTGAAGGCCAGCTTTAAGTTTTTTTTAACAACGACGCCACGAGAACGAGATCTTATAACACAATGACAGCTTGCTACCATTTTAATGAAATATGTAATTTCGTGTTCGTGTTTTAATGAAATGTAAACCATCGTTTGTGTATTGTCCTACCAGAGGATGGGGACGTTTATTATGTTTTGTTTATATGTTTTATTTATGGAAAAGATGGAAAAGGAAAAGCTGTTTGAAAATTGACCTTAGTTTACCAACTAGTTTAGGTACAAATAGGTACGATCAGCGAAGTGCCGGAGTCCTCTTCCCCTTATATATATACATATACCGCAGTACTATACTACTATACTACTACATACTATACTTAGTCTTTTGTGAGGTTAATATTTTAAGAAATCAAAACTTTCCATTAGTATACTCGCTGTAATGGAAATGAGGAAGAGATGAAAAGATTAAATACTCGAGCTGTTTTACTGATACTAATCTGATCACAAGCATGTTAAGTTAGTCAACTTCATTTTGAAATTAGGTAACGCCGTGATATTTTATTGTTAGATTCGGTTTATTTATGCCACAATGAAACAGGCTCCTTAGATTTATCATACAGATTAATTTTGTTAATTACATAACAGACTGTATTCAATTCTTTTTTGCAACAAGGAAGAGAGAGAAATCGTCTCACGTGTAATTACCTCGGGTCGAAATAAATTGTGCCCGTAAACTGTGCTGTGTAGCTGCTACAAATACTCGTATGTTGGTTTATAGCAAGATATTTAAGTCCTGTAGTTAACGCATAGCTTACGCATCTTGCGTTTTATAAACAGCAGAAAAAAAATCCTGCAAGTTCATTGTTTCTAAGACAAAATATTAAAATAACTTTTACTATTTAATGGAGTAACTTCCATCAATAGGTGCAATAAAATACTTTTTAATTCTTTTTAACATAAATAATTTATATTACAATTAAAATGAGACAGAAAGGTGAAAGTTAGTCGAAGTAATAACCCGTCTACATAAATTAGATTAATATCAAGCAACTTAATTTTGCATCGCGAGGTGCGCGGAATAAATTAATTTATGTTCACTTAGCGAGCGATTTTATACTCTGCAACAGCGCTCCTATAGAGAGTGCAGCAGACATGAACTGCCAATACTCGAACTTATAATTTTTAATATGCTCTTCTTTTCATCTAATCGTGGCATCGTCGAAACTATTTTACTAAAAACCTAGGGTATTCTAGAACAGTAGGGCAAGTCCGGCTAAAACATAATAAAATCGTAGGTTATTATTCGTATTGTTAATTACCATATTATTATTCATTTATTTTTAAAATGTGTTAATTTTTTTTTGAATGTACTTATGTTCGTGTGCAACATGTGTAATTTTAGGTTTCTTTTTATTATCTCTACACGTTAGTATTCAACTCAAGGTTATTCGATAAATAATCATAAAAAAATTATAATTACGTTGTACGAACGGTCCTAACTTGTTTAAAGCTTAGTTCGCATTTTAGTGCTAGTTTATCAAAATAAATAACAGGTATGAAAAAACCACTCACACATATAAAATAAACTATTTCCTTGCTATTTAATTCCTACTAATTTTTTAGGTACCTCATTACTTTATGAAATATTTTGCAGATCTGCATTGCCACGTTTCACCGAAACACCTCGAGTGAGACCTCAAAGGCTTTTTAAATATTAATCCGGAGCTTGCGGGCGCTGCACTGCATTACTACGGCGCGGGCACTGTGGGGTCGGCAGAGACCGTTCGCTGACCACTAGAACAATTAACATAAAAAAACGTTCTGTTACTTTATTATTTATTACAAATTTGAAATTAAAACATGCAGCGCGTAAAGAGAAAAATAATAGTAATAATAGTAGTAAAATAATAGTATTCAATTTGAATATTTCTATTTTCATTAGACGATTGAACCCTTCATTTTAAATTGTGTTCAATTATTTATTAAGATTAAGTTAAATCGACTTCTATATTAAGTGAGGTTGCTGGGTCTTTCGGCGGGACCGCAGCAAAATTCCTTAATGGGTTGCGGCGGCGGTCGGGGGCCGCTTCTTACCGTGCTATCTTAGTTATTTCAGCCTCTATCTACGTTCTATTTAATATTACACGTACATACATTTGTCGAAATACAAAAGCTCAGCGGTTAAGAGATGCCACACAATATATTTGCATTAATAAGCATTCATTCCAGTTCACAATACAAACATACATAACCATATATTTGCTTTCATTTTATTGCTTATTATTTTATTTCATTTTTTGACTAATGTTATTCGTTTGTATTATTCGTTTGCTTGTTTCCGATAAACTAAAGGCCCTTCTATCTGCGAGTAACGCAGGTAATTTTTTTCTTCTTTGGTACAAGCAACCTACTCATTATATTAATTTGTGTATGTGAGCGCGCGCACTACTGTTTAGCTGAGTCTAATTTTAATTAAATCTTTAGAAGTACAAACTTGTCTCATTTATTAGGCATAGAATTTCATTGCGACCCTGCCAAGGCTCTGCCAAGGGGATTTCTTTTTTGGTTAGTATTGGATGTGGTAAAAAGAAGAGCCAGTCAAAAGTAGACAACGAGGATTTTTCTGAACCAAAATGCAGCTGGGAACAACGATGCCATGATGAAGGATATCGGAGGTCATATGAGACAAATCAGTGTTGTCATATATATAGTTTTGGCTGTCGTGTTTTTGTCGTTTTGTATTTCACTGTGAGATTATACAGGTCTTGCTACTGCCCATGCATCCGGGAGGAGATCGCAATGCATTTGGTGGCCCACAAACATTCATCTTTAAAAGACAGGGGCCGAGTTGCTGAAGATGAGTCAGCGTAAGAAACCAAAAGGTGCTAGTGGCCAATTCAGGTTTCTATGAAAATTTAGGAATTTTTATGTTAATTTCAAATGACTCATGTTTTATTACAGTTTGTTTTTCTAATAAAAGTGTGATGGTTTTTGTGACTGACCGGTTGGCGCAGTGGCAAGACACTTGCCTCTCGCGCTGCAGGTCGTGGGTTCGATTCCCACCCAAGACAAACATTTGTGTGCATGAACATGTCTGTTCGTCTTGTGCCTGGATGTAAATACCACCGGAGGACGGGCAGCAGCGTCCTTTTCTTAGTACGGTGGAACATACTGCGATCGCCAAACCGTCTACCAAGCGTGGTGATTATGGCACATTTCCCCCAATGATGTTATCAATGGGGGAGGCCAATGTCCAGCAGTGGACGATCATAGGCTGAGGTGGTGGTGGTGTTGTTTTTGTAACAATTTAAATTCGTCATAAAGATTTTTAAGGTTAGTAGAAAAGTATGTAGTTCAAATTATTACATATACAAAATGTTTTGAAAGGTATACGGGCGCTCATTGAATAAGACACCGCCCCTCAAAATGCTTACGCGGTGCGTTCCTCGACTTCCGTTTGTATGATTAATATAAAAAGTAAGTAAAAAGATTAAAATTATTTTTAGATTTTGTAAAAGATATGAAATATGATTGATGGTTTAATAGAAAGATATTTTAAAAGATTTACGTAAATATTTAATTACGAAGGATACAAGCAAGTACAGCGGAAAGACTGCAGAATTGAAGCTGATATTATTTTTGACAAATGTAAATACATTTTTACAGTTTTGGGAAAAATACTAAGGAAATAATAGATTTATGCATTGTTCCAAATAAAATCGAAATTGACAAAATGGATTTCAACCTTAAGGTGGCGCGTAAAATTCTAATGTAAAGTAATGAAGGATAAGGAGGAGACTACTAAGAGAATGATTTATTTAATAGAGTACGTACGTGGAAATGTTGGACAAAAAGGTAATTCATTGTGAATTACTTTTGTTACAAAAAACTAACTTTTAGAAATTGCGCGCAAAAGCAGAATTTGCGCATTTCTACTAAATTTAGTGTATTTATCGTGTGTCAGATTTGAACACAGTTGGTTGGAGTTGGTTTTTCTCACTAACATGTTCATCCTTGCAATGTCCTACAAAGGTTATTTTAATAATTTGATCACTGTATCATATTTTAAGATTTTCAAGAACGCAGCTTTAACGTCGCTTAAAGGAAGCATTTCCGTTGGCATTTACTAGCCCTTCGACATAACTCTCAAATTCCAAAACTGATCTTTTCGTTATGGTATTCGGTGTAGACGACGAAAAATTTTAAGCGAATTATGTTAATAATTTTGAGGAATATTATACATTTAAAGCCATTTTAATAAGCAAATTCGTGGGCATCTAGAGATAGCATTTAAAATTGAACTATACCTTATATTGCTTTTGCAATACGCCGCGCCCTTGTGTCATGTACTTAATGATAGTTTTTTTATTATTATCTTGGAAATACACGAATATTTTGCCATAAAAACAGTACAAGGAGATCAAGTATAGAAAAATCAAATAATGTTAGTTTTCTTAAAGAGAGAAAAGCATGTAACAGATTAACAAAAGGCAGGTTTACATCTTCGAGCAATATAATAAATTCAGTGCTTGTATTCAATTTACATCGCCTTGTACACGTATATCGTATCTTGTATATTTTCACAATATTTTCGGGGGATAAAGTAGTAACTCAACAGGTGACACATCTGATCCGACAGGCTCAAAGGATCCAATCGGGCCGTATCGGGATATGTGAGATTTATGCGGCTTATACACGATACATTTTGCACAAGCATGAAACAAATATCAAACATAATTTCTACGACAGCCATCATAAGAAAATTATTTATTGATCTTGACATCAGTAATCATTTAAAGTCGGATGCCACCAATAGATTGACATCAGTAAACTTGTACTTTTACCTACTTACTTTTTACTTTGTCTCTATAAAATTTAATATACAGATTCAGTCCGAGCAGAGGAATTTAAAATTTAGGGACAATGATTTTTCCCTTGTTAATATAAAATAATTTCCATTGGTCATACTTATAACATTTAAATTAATCTTTATAACATTTAAATTAAGTAGCGTAAGGCGTGATCATTTCTAAACTAACTTCGTAGTTTAGAAATGATCACGCCACCTTTTAGTAGTTTAGTAGTCGAGTCCCTTTTGGCATAACTTAGCGTTTACATAAAGCAGGCGGAGCGCTAGTGTGACAACAAATTGAATGAAATCTGGGATACTGCTTATTTTTTTGGCAAAAGTAGTGCGGGCAATCACGACTAAGATCCACTTTTTTTGAAAAGATTTTAAACTATAGATATCGCAGATGGAGTCGCGTTTCCAGGGTTTTCTTTTACTTTATTTTCAAACGCTCGCGCCTTGCAATTTTAGCGATGCAGATATAAAATAGCCGTCAGATTTCTCTAAGGTTGGGGTTCAAATGTGACAAATATGTGAAACTATTAACTAGGTCTTAACTAAAACCATGAACTAGGAACTAACCGGAGACGTAGAACAAACTTTCAAGGATTAAAAAAAAACAGTTTACTGTATTATAAAAGCATATTTATCAAAATTTTTTTGCAAAGCAAACAGCGAAATTGAATTTGGATATATGTATATATTGAAATGTAAAACACCGAGCACAGATATCCTAAAAGAAATTTAACTGTTATGTTAACGCATAGTAAAAACACATGTATTGAATGAAGTACCTTAACATTTCTACGCTTTCAGTATTGAATTTTAATGTTTAAACATTTGAAAAGAAAAATAAACACAAACTGGAACTCCGGTGGATATGACTCAGGAATCTCTTAATAAAACCATCATAATTTTAAAGTCTAAAAAAAAATTGATCACTTTGACCTTAATGTAGACAATGTAGACAAATCAAAAAATTCTATTTAACAACATCGGCTGTCAACTGTCGACACAATTAATTTACCACATCCATCATACTTTCGGTCCCCGTCCAGTTCTGCTGCTAAACCAGACATATCTTATAATCCCTTATCGGGACTGTGAAGTAAGACAATCTTATAAAATGATATTTCATGGTTAACGGCATGAGTGCCGACAAATGGTTACAATAAATTAAGGAGATTCATGGTGACCACACCATTAGGCAAATCTGATCTGCGACACGGCCGTCAAGAAACAGTCGGCTCCGGTGAAAGTGTACCTTGCGGTTGTGGGAGGATCCTATGAACCTTAGGACATATAGCACATTCATATTACTACAGCATCGGAACATTTGGTCTTCGATCCAAATATAGGGGTTAAAATAACTAATGTAAATTCAGCTATTAAACGACAAATCAGTAACATTTATCGATTGAAAATCCAATTTACCAATATTTATTTTTTATATATTTATTTATATAGCAGTGGTAGAGTCCGCTACTAACCATCTGTTGCATGAATGGCCCGTTCGACTGGTGAAATACCACGACCTCAAAAAAGACAGGCATTTCGTCTGATCACTGAAGTGTCGGAGGCTTAATTTTAGTCCCCTTGCCCTTTCCTAAGCGAAATTGGTTTTGATGGGGAAGGGGATTGATAGGAGAAGGAAATGTCAATTTTTCTGTCAATCATCTCCTCTGTCTATTAAAAGTAGGTAACGCATCTGCACCTCTCAAATGTTTGTTGTAGATGTCTATGGGTAGCGATCACTTAAGTGACCGTTTGTTCATTGGCTACTTCTTGTATAAAAAATATTCTCTGACTATGAAAAAGTAGATGAGTCTACAGACTGAAAAGAGTTTAGCGTTATTAACCGCTAATACTTTGTAAGTTTCTGGTATTTACCCATTAATGTTACAATGAAATCACTGTGTAATTTATACCATCGCTGATGGTATATTTGCTGGATCAATGCAAAGGGTTGACTCAACGGTAGACCGCCATTTTGTGTTTGAAATCTTAAATTTTGGCTGTAAATCACTGGTTGTTTACAAAGAAGTTTCACTAGAAAAATGGCGTCCACGAACCTATTTGTACGGTCATAGTTTAATGATTTAAAAGAACATATTATTCCGACTTGACAGATCATGTCACGCTAAAGATGTTACGATATTTTTTACTAAGTTTCTTATTTTATGTTCACTTATCGTTTTGTTATGATTATATAAATGATGAATCAAGAAATTATAGACTGAAAGCTAACCATAGACACGAGACTGCGAGCCATTATAAAAAGTTAAAAACGCAAAAGAAAAACTTCTATAGGAAAGGATACGACTTCCCTCTGGACAACAGCGATCCGGTGGCGCAGTTCGATGTGGCCGGCTTCATACAGAATTCCGATAACAAGAAGCAACACAAATTGTCATATGGAGATGGGACGAGAAAAGAGTACGTAAAAACCTTTATAATACTTACCTAATATCATATGCATAGAACTGAAATGCTAAATGGAAATTCATAATCTCTGCCTACTTCTCTGAGTCACGGGCCTAAGTGTAATGTCTTTGTTTATCTAATGTCGAGATACTTTAGACAAAACATGAAATAAAAACTGCGACCGTAATAAAATTTTATATTATTGTTTTTTAAATAATCTTTATATTATTTATTTAGGTACATAACGTGTATATATTGTATATACTAAAAATATTTTACGTATTTATGAAACGATTGTATTTAGACACAAAACCAGCGAATCATGTTCTGATTGTCACTGGCTTTTTGATGATCTTCATCATGTCTCGTCATGTCCGTAAACAATTTTGTAACACTCTGTTATTCTGATTTAGTGATAGTACAATTTGAAATATGTTATTAAAAATAATCGAGTTATTATTCTAACAAACTAAATTTCCAGTGTCCTTTCATTTGAGATGCAAACAAATCGGACAGCAGGGATACTTAACAAAGTTCGTTTGTCCTGAGTGGGAATCGAACCCACGACTTGCGGCGTGAAAAGCAAGCATCTTACCAGCCGTGACAACCGGCACGTCAATTCATATTTAATTTAATCTGTGTTTATTATGTTTCAGCTTCAGAAAATTTAATTCAAATGATTTTATGGATTATGAAAATCTTAAAAATCTCATGGAACAAAATACAGGTGATAATAGACGCGACAGTTGGACAGACTATTTGAACATAGAAGACACCGATGCCGTAAAAGTGACCGAACCAGTTAAGTCATCAGACGAATTAACAAATCAAAAGGAATTTGATTACAATTTTGCATCTCTGGCCGAATCTACAAAAGATTATTTTGCCAGTAATCTAGATTATCCACAAAAAGATATTAAACACAATAATATCATAGATTACACCGCATTGCATCATCCAGAAAAGAAAGGGTAACTTTTTAACAATTTCATGTGAAATTAGTAATCTGACATTAAAAATATTTTATTATCCTAAGCGCTTTTTCATTGCAGGGTATTAAAAAATTTCAAATTCCCATTTTTTTTCCGTAATAAAACCACCACCTCGATGACACCGAAAAAAGATTTTAAGAAAAAAACTATGAAACGTTCAAAAATTGGCAAATCTTCGTTGACGATGGATGGACAACAGAATTTAGGCATTGAACGTTTTTATGGATTAGAGCCCAAAAATATGTTGAATAAAAATAAACGATCTTACGGAATTGTTATGTGCCCCGCATGTAAGAAAAAGTATGAAGATAGTCTTAAGTCTGTCCCCAAAACACGACAACTATCCAAGCCAATGGTTCACAATTGTAGACAATTTTTTCAAAATGCAGCTGCCGAGGAAAAGAAAACTTAAGTCACAAAAAACGTATTTGTTCAGTCCAAATATAGATTAAAAAGGCAACAATTCGATGATAAAGAAAGGCAAATGAAAGAAATTGAAGAAGTTGCGAAAAAGATTGCGAGTGTTACAATTGATTATCCAATTAAAACAAAAGTGACCATTGGAACGATAAACTATAAATTGAAAAAATGAACAAACTGTATTTTTGTTACCATAACAAGATTGTTATTAGAAGTATTAAACTAAGCAATACAGATTTTACATTTGTTATAATTTGTGTTTCTTTGTATCAGCTTAATTACGTATTTCCTCTATGCTTACACCATTTTATTTCATAAAACCATTGTGGCCATTGTTTATATATTTTTCATTATAATCAGTTTTTTGGTCACATAATGCTATGGAAAAAACCATCAGAGTAATATCCATAATCGAAAGATACCTTGCTTTTTTGTGCGGACAAGATGAAATCGATAAATCTTGAAGTAGTTGACTAGTATGTCAAAATATGTTATGTAATATAGTGGTATATGTATAGGTAGGTCCAACGTCGTAAAGTTATTTTTAAAAAATCTAATATACAGGTGATAAAGTAACACGTATAAAATATCAGGAACAGGTCAGACTTTAATATGTATGGGTTTACTTTTAAATAACCGTTTAAATAACCAAATTAAATATAATCTTTATTGCCTGGACTGACAATGGAAGCCATAACAACTAAGTATTCTAACTGCTTATTTACGGGGGAGGTTTTTGTATGTATCGGAATATTAATAATAAATACTGCTTCATAATTTATAACCACGAGTTATATTTACAGATTGAATACATAATTGTCCAATTTTGGTTGGCCAATTAAAGTTATGATTTTATTAACGGAAACATAACATTTTTTGTAACTTACTGATGAGATCCAAGAGTAATCAATTTTATTGCTTTGAAAAATATAATAAAGCATATTTTATTCTTTTGACCTGTATTTATTTTCCTCTCCTCTCCGCCACTAAAAATCAAAAAATCATGAGAAGGATTTTGGGCCCGACCCACAGAGAAGATGCTGAGAAGGGAGCTGGAGGGCCAAACAAAATCTGGAAATTGAGAAGCTCGTAGGCGAGCCAAATATTATGGGAGAAACCAAAGCCCAGAGACTGCGATAGGACCTATCCTAGGTGGCCTATCCTATCCTAATAGGATAGGCCACCTGCTGAGGGTGGGGGAAGATCTGAGCGTAACTCTGATCCCCGAATGGTCGCCGATATATCGACCGGCCCAGATACCGCTGGAAAGACGCCGTGGAATTGGATCTGCGCGAGCTCCAAGCAGTTGGCTGGCAGGCGACGGTGTGGTACAGACGGCGATGGCGCTCTCTTGTGTCGGAGGCTAAAACCCACCCCGGGTCTCTGCGCCAGCGGAGCACGTATTTATTTTAATAAAACTTAAGTACTTTATTTTAAACGTTAAACATAATTATAATTAAATTCTTTTTTTTAAGAAAATCTTAACCAGCGATAAAGTTATGTTCGTCTACTGTACATGATCCTTTGCAATTATTCTTGGGAGACCTCATTTATCAGCATTAATTATTGTGTCAGGACTCATAAAGCTGTGATGAACAAATCAGTCGTCTGCCATTATCACCTAATCTTATTCAAATTCTGCACGAGTCCTTTCAGGCTAATCTTATTTCCTACATAAAAACTGTTAACATATTAGTAACTGTTCTTGATTAACATCAGCTACCATTTGGTATAAATTCCATAACGATTTAAGTTTTCTTAAAATGTTGTAGTTTGGTTTAGTCTTTCTGGAAATGCCGGACGCATTGCCATCGATTGCCACTGCTAGAATTGTCTGTATAGAACTGAATCCACAAAACACAAGTCAGGTAATTGCAAGTTAATATTTAAATACTAAGGCGTAATTAATATGAAACTAGTTTAGGCGGTCTGCATCATAGTTATGTGTTGTGTATGAATAGCACAAATACGATGCTGTAGCTATTTCTGCGAACTACCTTTGATGTAACAACGTCCTGTCGCGAACAGCGCGTTTTGCGAATTAACTTCCGACCTGAAGTCCTAAACGGCCGAAATCGTTGAAAGCAATTATTAATATATTGATAAACAATAAGTATCAATTGATTGAATTGGATTATGTTCAAAATAATTTCTAACTGGTCAAATGATTCGAGCTCGTTAGTTTTGTGTAAATTAAATAGAAACTTCGTCGTGTGTACGAGTATGTGTGCTTCTTTGCAATAAGCATCGACCCAGATCTGTCGCTCAAATACACATTTATCAGGCATGTGTATTATATAATAATACTAATTAACTATATTTGTGCAATGTTAAGACGCTTATTAACTAATCTCATTGCAACACAGTCTTGAGTGTATGTTGTTTTGATAGTTGTCTGTTAGTTTCAGCTACGGGTAAAAGGCAAAAGAAATCATTTTTTTAAGTTAGCCAAATTCAATTTTGTAAATTATTTATATTTTAATCAATCAAATTTATTATATTTGATGATAATATTTATCAAAAGATATAAAAATTTACAATTAGAAAGAAATTAATTTTAATTTGAGGTACCAAGTAAACGAAACGTAAAATTAATTCATTTATAAATTATGGAAAAAGCAGTTTGCAAGTTTTTATTTTTGTAAAAATCGAAAATTGTAGTTAATACAACAACAACATGCAGTTAAGATTTATAATTTTTTTATTAATTGGTATTAAATTAAATCATTGATTTTTACTTGAAACTAACGATTCTTATCACTTACCAACTGAGCATAACCATAAAGGATAACGGAATGGATAATGGAAGAAAAAAAAACAAGTAAATGTTTATGTTTTCGCAACTCCACAGCTAGCGCGTATTTTGCGTGTAGGCCAGACAATGGATCATTCCAGCCCAGCTCCCCAAAGAACCCCAACAACCCTTTGATGTTGATACTTAACCCATCCATCCATAAATAAGAAGGGATATAAGATATATATATATATGTATATATATATATATATATATATA
>DWLR01001065.1:0-20174 GCA_018246295.1 Papilio alexanor hazarajatica
AGCTATTCAATGCTTTGGGCTATGTAAATTTTTGTAAGTGTATTTTATCAACCAGTCGATGGACCCGTCGATAACTGACGGGTCTATTCTACTATCTATCCAGATATGGTCAGGTCTATTAACTAGTCGGTCTAGTCGATGATTGTTTTATCATATTAATATTGATAAAATTGTTTTAATGGTGAGACATTTTAAAAACGTAATTCATCTGTCTTACTAAATAATAGAGAGGCGGGACATAAAAACATTTTTGTTTTTGTTCATATTTTTATCGTTTAGTGTTTAGTAGCTTCCGTGGAAGAAAATTTCAAGCCATCTAAGCAGTTTTAGAAAACTGAAATTAACTTTTTTTAACAACGAACCATAAAACAAATTTGTATAAGTAAAATATTTTTGTGATTTCATAGATTAATTGGTATATTTTAACATTTTTATCTATCAAATAAAACCTATCGATAAATCGATAACGAGGATAAAATATTGAAATCCGAAAACGTAATTAACAGTTCCTAACCGTTCTACTTTGGCACTATCACCGAAGGCACATTCAAATGTCAGGCAATCATTCTTGATTGTAACGGTATATAATTGAAGCTCGGTTATTGTTAACAATTTTATTTGGAACGGAGCGCATAAAAATTCTCCAAGGAATTCAGAACAGATATAATAAACATTATAAAATTTGTTACTTCGAGAAGGTCTGTTGCAGGTGAATATAAATCACGGTTGTTCATCGGTTGATTCGAAAGATCGTCGGTTTTTTTCGATCACCCAGTCCACGGTCTATGATTAATATCGTTAAGTCCGTTTGTGATACTTATCGATCGTTATTATGTTTCATTAGCCTTGTAAAATAACTGATCCGTCAATGCGATCCATCAAGGTGTTAAGTAGAATTTTGGAAGCAAAAAGTCCATATAACGTTGGCGAGACACCCGCGGGAACACCTGCCATCGATAGGCGATATCCAATCATAACATTCGAGGTGGCGAGCGCCCCCGCGCCCTCTTTAAATCATCACTATTGTTGTGTTGTGCTTTATTGAAGGTGCTATGGCGCCGCTGGCTATACGTTACCCTACGTGGCTTTAATTTACTTCGCTTTCTTCATCGTTTTGTTAACTGCATCATGTAACATGTCTTCAAGAGTAGAATGTTTTTTTGCCATAAAACATTTTTTAGATTGATCGAGTTGACGAACTTAAAAAATCTGATGTATGAAATGATAATCGCTGGCGTGGCATATGCGTAATGCAATACACTCGTTGACACAGACAGATTGAAGAACGTGTCAGGCGGCGAACGGCGGGCGCCGAGGCGACGGCGCCGTGTGGCTGGTCCCCGCCGCCATCGCTGTCGCCGGCGCTGCGACATTCGAAAGCATTACCGCGATCGCCGATCCAGAATCCGTCCGCTCTCAACCTCCATTCGTGTAAACGATGATCCAAAAACGTTAGTCACGACTATGAGATTAATAATTTGTTTTATACGTCGTCGGGCGGTGCAGCCTCCGGTGTGTACGAACGTCGCATCGGCGCGGAGAAATAGGCTAAGTTTGGAATCACGACGTCGCTACTCAACTTTCGACTGGCCGCCGATTAAGAATCACTTGCGACAACGCTGAATTGATCGATGTAGCCCTTGGCATTTGTGAGATATAACTGTAAACTATAGATGACACGGTTAGTTAGCGAGCGGTGTATTGACATGTGCTAGTACAGATTAAATCATCCGTGTCTATTATTATGAACAATGTCGCTAGAGATTATAGAGCGGAACTATATTTTTAAATGGCTTATGCATTAAATCTCATTAAACTATTGAGATCGTAATAGAATTTTAATTCGATAAGAATGTTTATAAGAATTATTTAAAATACACTTGTTTGGACTATCTAAATAAAAAAAGAAATATACCATGAAATATTTCGTTTGATAAATTCAATAAAATACATGAGTACAATATGATCTTAGCATGAAGAAAAAGTAGTTTACTTTTCCTCATGCGAGTTTCCTATTTGCTTGTCGCCGTAAACTTAGCATATAAATTATATCTAATAATATAATTTGAAATTACATATACCTGATTAATTTGAAACAAGGTTCATTAAACAGCCGTGTGGTAGGTAACGCATAAATAAAAAAAACCCTTAGTTTATTCCAAGGAATTTACTATCTGAGAATTGTGGTACGCTCCGTCAGACATTTTATTAATGTATAAGTTGGAATCACCGTCTAGACTATAATATGATGGCGTGAGTTACATTTTTTGTCGTACAAACAACCGTAAAACGAGTAGCGTCTAGTAACGTAAGATCGGGTTAAGGCGACCGCACGTGGATAAGCGACGGGCGGCGGCAGATCAAAGCAAACATTCGTTTAGGCCAATTGTGCGTGCGGCCGCGCAACTACAACGTGTAATTATACGGTTACCACACGCACCCCGCGCCCAGGCCCCGTCCCGCCTCGCCCCCGCATAAAAACAACCATCTGTTGGAATATAACCGGGATAACGCCTGCTGGGTCAGTAATTGACCGCCGACACAGTATATTCGAAATTAACCTTTTTGCTGGTTTTCAAAACATTATAAATGGGTCAATAGGCAATTTATCTGCGTTTGAGCTGATTATAGTGCTTATGAATTTGTGTTTATGTTTGCGCAGTGCACTGCGGTTGTTACTCATTTCCTTGCCTGATTTTCACACAAGCACGCTTACGTTTACAACATTATGAACATTAACAATTGAAAAATGTTTACAAATGAAGAAAATAAAAATTTTCAATTTTTCATTTTATTATTATTTTTTATGATTACTTATGCTAATATTAAATTAATAATGCGTTATAAATGATACGTTTTTTCTTTAACGTTTCAGTATACACAACTTTACATATTACATCAAACAATATATTACAATTTTACATAAATAAAATCTGAGCTCTTACAACGGCATTCATAAAGATAAGACAACGTATCATTTTGTCTGTCAATAATTTTTCTTACGAACACGCCTTCATATTTGTTCTTATAATTAAGAATCAATAACATAACATTATTCGAAATTATAAAAGAAAGGATGAATTCAAAGCGTTTTTTTGTATGCGTACTATTAAGGACACAGGGCCCGAAAAACAGAAGTTTCTAAACAAAAAACGCGGCTAACTGCGTGTAATATTAAAATTATTAATAACGTAATTTAAATCAATTTCCGCCACGGGCTGAACCCTTTAGTCGGGGCGTTACAAGCATTTATATTTTTAAAATAGTGTGTAATCGCTTAGTTGGATCTTTTGGTCGCTGGCACCACCTGTGATTGTTGGTCATTAGGTATCTCGTTTGTCGATTCACAGCCTTCGAATTTGTAACATGTTGATGATATTCATATTTTTTTTTGCTAATTTGCAAATATAACGATTGATTTTGTTTCTAAACGTATTTTAAAAAATCATGGGAAGTAATCATTGTGAGAATACACAACGGCGTGCATACAACAAAACGTTTAAGGAACTCATAAAGTAATCGAAATCAGGTGGTTCCATCGGATATTATGCCGGCATTGTGCGAACTACACTTTGTACTACAATAGTGTTAGTAAACCGCTATTGTTTCGCCAGGCATTAAGTGTTGCAGTGGAGACCCATTTGGGCTATGTCTGGGGTGCAGGTGGCGCGCAGATCCCTATTTCTATTGTAAAATCATTAAAATACAACCCATGTTTGTTTCTCAATTACTTGTTGGTAAGACAACGGAGGATGGGAGAAGTGGAACAATAAAAAAGGCGGATAAACAAGTGTAAATCCGTTTCCTGCCCGTGTGTCTATCATTGTTTGTTCAAACGTTTACCGTTATAAACATAAACTTTGTTGTTTACTACACTTCTTTTAATTTTTGTTTAATAGAAATTAGAAATAGTACCTGTTTCATTAACGTCATCGGGTGTTGCGGTGTCGCGCTACATTATTTCGAGGGGTTGTTTGTAAGGTGGAGGCGGCGGACGCCAGCGCAGGTCGCGGCCAATGGAATCTGTTCCTTTGTCATTGGGGCAACCTGTTCGGTCGAGCACACTGTAAAATAACGGGCCACCTGATTAACCGCCATTCCGTTCAGCTATGCAGATATCTACCGCCGCGCCCGTGCGCCATCGTGCCGATCACCGATCATATTAATTTCAAATGATAGATTACCTTTATATTGTTAATGCCTTATTATGGCGTAGATAACAATATCAAGGTCAGTGAACTTTCTATGGCTTATACGCAATACAACGAACGCTTGTTAATTGTTCGCGTGATCATATTGTGATCTTTACATTGCCTGTCTGGATGTACAATACCGCACTTAATCATACTAATCCACCCACATGGTTTGATGTACGAAAATCAATTATAATACCAACGTATAACATTTAAGCGCGTTTTTCTTGTTGCGGTTTTTGTCGCGAGTGCTTTTTGCTTTTAACTTTTAACAGGTGAAGGGATAACGTTTCACACGGATACGGAGTATGAACAAAAAATAACTGAAAGGAATAAATTGGGTCTAACTTTTATTTAAAATTTCAATATTTCATCGTGGTATTGTTTACTATATTTTATTTACTTTAGAATAATCATGTTAACCGCATCGAAAATTAAAGAATAACTTTTAACTTATTATTTCAAGCGAATTGGTAAATATTTACTGTCTTTATCTTGTTAAACAAGTTGAATGCTTACATTACTTAAAATCAAATACATAACCACAGACATTTACATTTTAATAATTACGTGTATCTTAAATGGCATATATAATGCTTTTGGCATTACATACGGTCGATTGTAAACTTTGACGGTGAATAGTAAATATGTATATTTGAGTTAGAACTCATCATGATATAATTATTTTCAACTAAAAGTTAATTTAAATTAAATGGAATGATATTCCAAGTAATGATATCTCAGTCTTTAAAATTGGTCCAGCCGTTTAGGTTCCCTCGAAAAACATTACTCCCCTGTCAGTCGGGCAATAAATAGGTATGATTAAATTTTAAATTCAAATAATCATATGTGGCCAAAAAAAGCCAATTGAATGCGTTAAGTCCGCGTCAGCTCAACTTTCTTTCGGAACAAATCCTTGTTGGGTAAAAAATCGTAGCACCTTTTGCAACATCCGCTTAGAATTCTCACGAAACAGGTAGCAGCTTCCGTCGCCTTTTATTACGCAGTCGGAGCGGATAGTAATTACAATGTATGTACTGAGACTGTGCCGACACAGGTACTGGCTCATGAGAACTCTTTCAGTATACACTATCAGGTAAAATTATTAAGAGCGAGGCACTATCTGTCTGTATGTGCATCAATGTAAAATTTTCCAGTGGTAGTGATTTGATCGTTGGTTATGATTATCCACAAAATCAATTTTAATTTTATTTAACTAAATTTATTTAAAAACCTTAAGCTGACATTATGTTTTTTTTTAAAACTTAACTAAGGCACTTGCTTTAACTGCAATAGATAGTCCGTCGTTGAACAGTTTACGAGTATTCTCACTTTATATATTAATAGGGATGTTATTATTTCAGACGCAGACAAACGCTAACTTACAGTTAATAAGATAAAGAAGGCAAAAAAAGCTTAGTAATGTTAAGGTATTATTTTATGTATAAAGTTATAAAAAATATGTAGGTACATGTTTTTTGTTATTTATTATTATATTTAAAATGCAGGGGCATTTTTCAAAATTCAACCCTTCAGAACAAAAAAAGTGTAATAAAAATTGTAGCAAGAAATTTAATTTGCACATTTTTAGAACTGTTCCAACGGAAATAATTTTAATAACAATAGTGTTGTACTGATAATCAACATTTCAAATGTCGAATGTAGATATTTTGCATAAGATCCCACAGTGCAATAAATACATTAGAATAATTATATGAGGAAGTCTTCGGCGGGTTAGGTGGCGGTAAAACTAGCTCACGGCAACAAGTTGTGCGCACACAGCAGGAGCCGGCACACGGCTGAACCCACGGTATAGTACTGCTCTTGCGTCTTGGCCCATTAATGTGTGACGTTGCTTTAAGCAAACAATAAACCTTAAAAAAACCAATGTTTCTAATGATTATTTTAGTTTCCTAATCTACATTTTGGAAATTTGGATTACGTAATTTTTTTTAATAAATTCTTTCCGTATTTATTTAACTATTTGTCATCAAAAATGTGTCATTGTATATGTTTATTTAACTTGTTTGAGAAAGTTCAATATAAGCAAGAGAAACATAGATGAAATAGGCTAATGCGCAACAATGGCACTTCAGTGGTGCTCGCACTAGCGCGGTCCGCACCGGCGGCGTCGCACTTCCAACTTCTCAACCCTCCAACGTTCGGTGATCTATTGTTTGGCTAGAGAAATGAAACGGAAAAAAAATCTTGTTCCCAAACCTATCGTGAGAAATCATGAAATGTGCTCCGCATTCATAACGCGACGCTCCGACAGAAATCAATAAATATCATATTACGCCTCGCTGCCCAAGGGCTCATGGCTTGCTCATGTTGTGTCTGCGTTGTCGATTAGATTATCAGACATTAACTGGGAATTGGGGGGCCTTAGCTGATTATTTTGTCATTTAATTATCATGTAAATACTTAGCTGCAGAGTGGTTGTTACACACAACGCAGCAGATGTTTACGTAATATTAGAATCAAAACCTCGCTGAGTATCAGCTAGTTTGTATAAGTAACAGACAAATTTTTTGAACTAATTAAATGTTTATAATTTTTAATTTAACCCATTCTTGAATCCAATAAGTGGCTTGAACTTCGTACAATTTTCATTATCAATGCAAACTTATAAGTCTATTATTAGATCCACATTAAATATAGGTAAAACAATCACCGTCTACCGGCGCTATTACGATATTAGGCAAATTGTTCGAGTCAATCAAGGATCTGACTAACTAGTTGTTACCAAGCTCGCGCGCAACCCGCAGCCGAGCTGGCACGAATATATAATACGAGTAGGAAATTGTATAAACTTATTGCAGGAGACAACACCTGTGCTGCAGTATTAATTAGATCCAGTTATTTGGTATCTACTGATTTAAATGAGTAATTATTTGTCAATCTGCGGATACCACGAACAATTATGATAATATTATAGTTTAACTGATAATATTTGATACTTGACAACTGTGTTAATGAATGTTGAAGTATTATTAGAAGAACGTAGGGATGGTCTGCAAAACATCCTTATGTTTCGGCCTTCCATTGATTTGAATCCTTTGGTTCAAAATGCGTTATAACTTGCGATAAAAAAGATAAAGAAGGCAAGAAAGCTTAATAAAATTGAGGTATAATTTTATGTATTAAATAATATAAAATATCTAGGCATATGTTTTTGTTATTTATACGTAAAATGCAGGGGCATTTTTGAAAATTCCATCCTTCAAAATAAAAAAGTACAGTAAAAGTTGTAGCAAGTCGGAATGATAATAAATAATGAAAAGGAGAAAAAGAGAGAGTGTTAAAATTTATGTTCTAGAATAAATTAAGGAGAAATGAAGATGAAACTTAATATTTCACTATTCATGTCTTCCTGGTGTAACGATTAAAATAATAGTACGGCATTTGTACTTTGTGTTAGTATTGGAGTATGTTTCAATCAAATGATCTACGAGTTAGCTTTATTTATATTACTCAAACATATTTTTATATTTATTTGATATAAGCACACACTTAATCATTATAAATAATTAAACATCTTTCACTATTTCCGTTATTTATCAAAATAAATATTGACCGGAATAATAAGTCCCTGAGTTCAAACGGAAAACATTAAAGAAATCATGTTTTACCTGAAAATATATCCATTAGAATGTAATAATTGATGCCGTATGTTGACTTGATCTCAATATTCGTCCTAACAATGGACATTCACGCAGTGTTTTTAATGACACGACGCTGCCGATTCGCTTGCTGTGGCGCAGTAAGGTTAACACACGCTGTGAACTTAATGCAGGTCTTTAAAAATTTAATTAACGATTTTTAGATTGCAGCTAATCAAATCACGTTTCTTAATGAAATAACAGTTGTAGAGAATGTTTGACAATTATTGGTTGTCCTTCGGAACGCACGGATTGTCTTATTCGATAACGTATCGCTTACAGTCAAAACTAAAACACTGTGAAATTATGGTGCTTTTAATTTAATCATTAAACATTCCCAAGAATAATTATACGTATAGGATAATTTGTGAGTATTGTATGGTATTACCCACAAAACAATATTTCAGTATCGCAGAGTCAACGGGGGTCTGTACCTATGCATTGTAACCCGTCTATTGTATTTTTATTTTTTATTGTATACATCTTACATAAACAAACTAATGCAGTAATAATATGCTTTCTAGTAATGTTTAGGATAAGACGCACGGTAGACCCAATCCGAACGTAACGAAAAACATGATAGTCTGTGAAAAAAGCTTATTATTAAAATAGTTTCTTATTTATGAAAATAGTTTTGTACGGGATTTAATTGAAGAAAATGATTTGACAATTCTTATTACCACATAAAGGGGCTACAATACTTAGTATTCAAATAAGTTGTCATATAAATATGTCACCAGTTTGCGGAGTTTTTGAGGCGATTAATAACATAGTGATTTAAGTTCAATCATTATGGAAATGTGTTAATATTGTATATTCGAGTACAATTTGGGCGCTGGACGGCGGCGGCGGAGTGCGCGAGTATTGCGCCACCGGCGTCGCCGCGCCACTTGTCCGACTGACTCACGCCTGTGGATTCCCGTTTACTACCTACCAGTGTAGTATCACCGTAATATTATGCCCAAATGATCTGCCAACGCATTGTCTTTGAACTTACTATGCCCCGATTAATGTTCGCTTTGATTTACTGACATTAATCTCTACGAATTGACCACTTGCAAAGAATTGCAATCGATACTGCTTAACTGTATCAAATTATTTTTATTCGATTTATTTAATTAACTGTTTAATATTTAAAACAGAGTTTTCATTCGAAATATATTCACAAATTTTCACATATTTACAGTTTACACGTGTGGTATTTTGTTGAAGTTCTCACACATTAAGAAATTAATCAAAAACTCCATTGATTTCTCTGGTCTCTGATCAAAAACAGTGATTGTCGCAACAGGCGACGTGCATATTCATAAGTCAACACCGACATCCCTCTACCGTCGTCGCCCCGTCTGGTTTCGCAACACAATGATCCGTTGTGAACTCAGCGCCTGCCAATAAAACATAATTCTGCCAGACGTGACATTTGATCGTGCCATAATTCCAATAATGTTCGTATCTAGTAATTATACGGTTGTGGTACGAATCAACGCTATATCTTCATTTAAAATTCAGTTATCTTCAATTACAACTAAAATGCCTTACTATTATTAACTTGTTAGTCGCAACAAGAAATTAATTAACCCATCGTTATTTTAAGGTTGTCAATTACGACAACATAAACCAAAAATAAAATAAACATTAATGTATACTATTTTTTTACTATTTAACGAAAGCCAAATATTATATGATAAATTAGTTTTACAGATACCTTTATGAAGATACCAAATGAAGGAATTACCCAATCCTAAATTTGAAAACTATAGAACATTTTATGGATTTATTAGGCAAATAATCACTCTCATCCGTGACATAAAAGTATAGACAAAGTTAATGGGTCCCCATTTCGTTTCTGATATACATTTTCGCATATTTATGCTCGTAGGTTATGGTTAAGCAGTGGAAGGTCCTAAAGAATTGAAATGATTCCAATATATTAAAATACTTTTAAATTTTTAACAAAAACAAAACCGATTTCAAATGTTTATAATTTTATTTCTAAGTTCATTAAGTCATCTATAGCAACGGTAGGTTTCATTACCAATACATTAAACGGAAACAAAGTTTTAAATCTACCAAAACGTACATTTTCGGTATATCTTTGGAACCTAAGGTTCAAGGACATAAGTGGGATCCACTTGCGGATGTCCATTTTCAAGTTCAATCTAATATACAACAAAAAAGTTGAAATCAATACGTAACTACCGACGTTCTGAGGTAACAAACATAAAAAAAAACAAATGAATTGAGAACCTCCTTCTTTTTCTTTGAATTCGGTAAAAATCTTCTCAATATTAACTTCTTTACTATTAAATAATTGTTGACGCAAGTCTTACATAAGCAAGGATTACTAACTTATTTATCACAGTTCATTAATCTCGTATTACATGTCATCAAGTCCTATAGCGACAATGACTGATCCTAAGCTCGTAGCTAATTGCGGATAAGCTGTGTTGCGATTGTGGGCTCAGTGTCAGCCGGACATTGTGCGGCGTTCAGAGTCCGGGCGCTGCGGTGACGAAAGCAACCCGCTTCGTGATCGACGGACCTAGATACTGAATCAAGCCGAACGCAGTTGTCCGCCTTATCAACGCAACTGTTGACTACGTAACCGTGTACTGTTGTTCTAAGATACCTTGTTATCATTTCTCAATGAACTTATTCGTTATTAACCTTAGCATGTTTATTGCCGATTGTGCAATATTTCTAACGCAAAATTTACTCACCGTAACAGTAATCAAAACTTTTTACAATTTGGCGGTTGTGATAAATCGATAGGCATTTAAAGTTATGTTATGTTGTCAGGTAAATAAGAACTCACAAGTTTAAACTTAATTAAGGTAGACAAAATTAGCAATTATTATGTGCTTTTTAAGTCATCCATTGATAGGGATGATTTTTTTATGCACCACGTTTATATTTTTAGTGAAGTACAGGAGATATGGAAGAGAAGTACATACTGTGCCGACTCTATGGAGTTAAGAAAAGGACAGGAGATGATGACTATGTTACATTTTTAGCTAACACGTTTTTCTATATTTGTACATATCTGGGAATAATACCTGCTCGTGAGATCATTAACCTTATGCGTAGCCACTAGATCCCGAGCTTTTAGTGCTGCAGCGTATGCCTTCATCCGTACATGAATAAATAAATAGAAATAAAAATTCAATTTGTTGCAGTTCAATTTCGAATACAATTATGTCAAAGGCTTAAACATATAACTAAAAGTATCTTCTGAGTGACACTAGCTTAAAAGTCCAGTTGTTTACCTATTGATAAAATATATCTGCCTGAACAACTTTTAAGATTACGTGGAAATAATATATAAATCTCATTTTCACATACATACAATCAAAATGTATCTAAAATACTATAACAAAACAGAAACGAACATCTTTGTGTCGGTGTGGATCTATCAAATAATATGGGCCTGGTACGATATTTGCCAGAGCGTCGCTGTGCCGTAGTCAACAACATAGCTGATGTCCTGATATCCCGGCCAAGACTTTATCTTTATTGCCTTTCTATCTGTTCTGTTTGCTTTCTGCCCTCTATCATTTTTGTATCTGATATTTATGGCCTATGTTGACAATAAAAAAAGAAACTAGTTCGATTTTTATCACGAGTATGTATCTTCGTATGTTATCTATATTTTTAATTTTAGTTGATTATTGCATACTGCAATTATGTTAATACAGTTTTGTGACTCGATGTTAATTTTACCAAAAGTAGTTTTTTTTCTCTGTGTTGTAGAATCAGCATCTTTCATGGAAAATTTTAATGAAAGGAATAATTTATTATTTATTACGACTATTTATAAAATTGAAGTACTTTAGTTAATTATTATTGAATTTCAAAAAAATACGTAATTATAGCATAGTAAACAAAGAAATAATCGGAAGTATTCTGATGGACAAGCTTCGAATAGTTCCACGTTCATAAGTGATTAAAAAATCCGGGGGTGATGATTGTGTGAAGGGGTTGTTCGCGCACGGTCATCAATTTACATTCCTCACGACTCGAGGTCGGCGTGTCGGGTCGGGTCGATTCTCTTTTCGTGTAATGACTATGTAATAAAAAACTCAAGCATGTAAAGAATTTATACAAGCATTTTTAACAAGCAACTATTCATAAGAATGTGACTAAATAGATTTTTTTTGTATATCTATAAATTTTTATCGTAGAGGACAAATGAACAGCAATTCAATTAATAGCGACAAAGTTTTAGAATTTTACAAATGTTTTAGTATAAATAATAATTTTTTTTTAAGTTAATACGAGTGTGGTAGACAGAGATTAAAATGCTATCCACTAATTACGTCCTCATGATATGATTACATTGACAATAGTTCAAACCGAAACCAGAAATATGTACATTTGTGTTTTTTATAGATTAAAACAGCAAACGACCAGCGGGCTGCTTAACATTACGTGATTCGAACCCCATGGACATCCGTAACACCAGAGGAACGGTAGGTGCGTTGCCGGCCTTTAAGGAAGGAGTACTCTCTCTTCCTGAATGCTCTAAAGCCTTGAGCCGGTTTGGAAATACCATTGGGAACAGACATTCCACAACGCGGTTGTGTGTGGCAGGAAGTTTTACGAAAACCGCACAGATGTGGAGTGCCAACCAACCATCAAGGTATCTGGAACTATCATAGGTTTTTAGAATCGAGTCCGTGTCTCGCGTTTTTGCTAGGTAAAATTAACATCATTTCAATTTAATTTACCCACATAACACGTTAAATGCACGTGAAGAATGTGTCAGATCGGAGCAGCAAAACCACAATTTAGGTGTAAGGATATGAATGCAGCTTGGCGACTTATCACTTGTTCGTTTCTTATGCAAATAATTTAAACTGACAGTATTTTCAAGCGCCCACAGTATATGGAGCGATCACTGGTTTACCCGGGTGACACTTGGAAAGCTTTCTGTCCGTTCCAATAATTCACTTTTGTGTCGAAAAAAAAATCTTTTTACATTTGTAAGACGAAGCCTGGTAAAACATTTCTAAAGATTTTTTCAGTAGGAGTTATTTTGACTTAAAATATTTGTATATGGTTTGTATGCTGGTGTAAAATTTTACTATCGGAATATACATTAACGGAATATACATTTTTTTACGGATAACAAATGATTACTAATCAACTGACCAGTCCATCTGCAAAATTACATTTCACGTTCCTAATTGGATGTTTGGTTGAACGTCTGGTATATTTGCAAGTCTTGCAAGTTTAGTAACAGTCAAAAATATATTTTGTACAGGTTACTGAACTTGAACTAATTATATTTGTATGTAGTTTGTTATTAGTAAAAATGATGATTATTCTTAAAAAATAACATCCTGTACGAAATAATAATTACCAATATTTTGTTTCCCATATTTGGTAATGAGCGAGGAAGATCAAATTAAACGTACAAAAAGATATGCTCCAGGTGAGGCTCGAACTCACAACCCCGGCATTGCTCACGAACACTGACTTATAAGTACCGTGCGCTAACCAATTGCGCCACTGGAGCGTTGGGCAAAGAGTTGAAATTATTGTATAGTCACTATGTCTTTTCTTCTCATTCGCAAAATTTTACTACAAATTTTATAATTTTATAACGTATTAAAATATAACATTATTTTCTTTTAAATGGCAATGAAGTATTACTTTAAATTTGCAGTTCTAATAAATTGTCGTTTAGAATTCTTGGTTCATAACAAACACCGCGATAGTTATCTGACCTAATTGAAATGCGATGCTTAACATTCCAGATGACCAAAAATTTATCAAGTGTTGAGTCATACTCATACGTACTAGAGGTAACGAATGGACTTATAACGTCTATTAAATTTGATATAATATATTAAAACGATATAATTATATAATGATATTATATAATTAATTAACGTTCAAGTACGAGCCATCAATGCAACGCATTTGATAAACTTAGATATATTGTTTTCGTTAACATAGATAGCAATGGCTCAAATTATAACATAATTATCTCAGTTACGACGGGGATCACATGACATCAGCAAAGTTGTATGTTTTGACATAGCAACAGCGAGGTCGGGTAGTAGGTAACCATAGTTGACCTTGAATTTTGATTCGATGTCGTAATGATTTCGCATTTGATTACTAGAACACCAGAAGAGAGACAACCACAGAGTAAAAATCTATAAAAAATAATACAAGTATAGAAAGATTAAGCTCGTTTCCACATCTTGAATAAGATTATTAAGAATTTCAGACTACCAAGTTTTCAATATCTATACTAATATCATCATCATCATCATCATCACCTCCCTGCCCTTTCCCCACTTTTTGTGTGGTCGGAATAACAGGTATTCGTGTTCCACATAAATCTATCATCCGTTATTTCAATCTGTTCTTAATCATGTCACCCTTGACGCAGTTTATTCATCTATTCTTAGGCTATCTTACCTACCGACGTATCCCGCCACATTCATATCTAACTTAATCACAAGCCAAATTTTGCACTTGATTTTTTCTATTTGTGTTATTTTAAGCTTCCCCGTCGTAAAGGGGTAAGGAACGAAACGAGTATATCGTTTCGTATTTTATGTATTCGTGTTACTCCAGAGCCATTTTATCATTCGCATTTATGTCGCATGCACTCTTTTTTCATCATAGGGATGAATAACTGATATCATGTATAGGAAATATTTGCTAATTTGTAATAAAAGTACCGAGTTATTATTATTTTAATGTAACAAAAAATAGACTAAATTTTTACTATTAGATACAGATGTTAATCAGTTGAGAGAAATATAACTTCAAAACAATCTTAGCTATCTATACCATCAGCGAATAGATTGGTTCTTGTTGTGCATACCAGATTTGTACTTGTCCATGTCTGGACACTATTAGCCGGTATTGTTTTTGAAATAACGGTGCACCATCTGTCTCCGCTCACTAGATATTCGTTATAAAATAACCATGAATAGAATGACATACATATTCTCTCACGAAATATTAGATCATGTTATTATTATTTTTTGTGTTCCATGCTTATACAATTCATCCATATATCCATCTCAGCCTATGATCCTCTACTGGTGGTCGTAGGCCTACCCCATTGATCGTATCGCATCATTGGAGGGAAATGTGCCATAATCGCCACGCTTGGCAGTCGGGTTGGCGATCGCAGTATGTACGTACTAAGAATGGGGCGCTCCTGACCGTCTTCCGGCGGTCTTTATATCCAGACACAAGATAAACGGATATGTGCATGCACAAAAATGTTTGTACTGGGTGGGAATCGGACCCACGACCTGCGGTGGGAAACCCAACAATCTTACCAACCGCGCCAACCGGTCCATCCATTACATAATACGCACTACAACAAATACTTATTACAATGCAAAACAAGATTTAGTTATCCATCTTTATTGTATTCTTGGCATTTTTTAAAATCAGTTGAAATAATCACTCTAGAAATATAAGTTTCTAAGGTTTCATATTATAATTTATGAATATGCACCTAACAAAAAATAAACTTTAAACCGAGTCCTTGTGACGCCCTCTTTCCACTCCAATTCTAATAAACAAAATGTAAATCAATATTTTTCTAAATCAAAAGGTATTGTTATCAGTGAACTATAAGCTTTATAATTAAATGGGGTCTATGTAGGCTATGTAGGCGGGTGAGGTAAGAAACGGCGGCACACGGCCGCAGCTCGCGGCCGTTCGATTAGTGCACTGCGCCTGCGCCGGCGCCCGCGCTGCTAAATGCTATGTTAATGACCACTGGCGATACGTTCTTTATGGTCTACCTGCGCCACTCCTCGCCTTGGTTACGTTCCAGCAGCGCCATTTAATTACAACACTTTATATTATGACCAATTTTATTCTAGTTCATAAATTTTAAAATGCAATCATCTTATTTTTGAAATTTTATTACGTTATATTTCAATGCTAAAAGAAGACTTTAAATTATTATTTAAATTACCACTTATAAATTTTTACAAGATCAGTTGCTAATATTTTATATACATCATCTCAATCGTATCCGTCTATCGGTCTACTATTTAATCCAAATATTTCCCGCTATCGTGACGAAATCTGATGGAAGTAGGGCGCCTAACACTTTTCTGCTAACGTCATGTCTTTTCCAAGAGTTTTTCTTCGCTAAGCTAAGTCCTTGAAAGTAACCTTACTACACATATGTACGTATAGTATTTTTAAACGGTTTCTGCAATTAATAATGTAAATTAATTAATGTGGTTCTTTTACAGTCGAATGTTGCAATAAATTTACATCTCGATATGAATTTGACTGGTTTTAATATTATATCTTAGACAATTGTTAACACAGGTAACAAAAACCGATGTTTAATACGCCATGAGATTATGAGATTTGGTCCATGATCCATCATTTTCTGATTGTTGCGCATTTGAAAGTGTGAGAAACCAAGAAAAACGATTCCGAATAGTTAAACGATTTATTGTAAATTATAATAATAACGTTGAACAAGCCAGTCTCAATTATTTTGTTATATAATATGTTGCTCCCGTAAAGTAATTTATCTATTTAAAAATAGAAAAAGTATCCTACTTCTAATTGCGTTTCAATTTTTACTTCATTTAATTGTTAGAACAATATCTGTAAAAAATATAATTGATATTACTTATTAACTATTATTTAATAAAAATATATTTTGAAAAGTTTACAAAAATACTAGATGTTCAAGAATATGTTATACAAAAATGGTTTTCCTGTTGGGGAGCTCTATGAACCAAGCAACCTGTATCAGAGTCACAAAGAGGGAAACTTCCTAACTACATATGTGGCCAGTCTCGCTCTATCATTTATCTTAGTGAAGTAAGATTTTTCATATGTATCTTCTTCTTAAAGTGCCATCTCCGAAGGTCGGCCGATCATTGAGGCAACCTACACTCTTCTTTTTTTATACAAGAAGGTGGCAAAAGAGCAAGCGGTCACCTAAGTGACCGCTACCCATAGACATTTGCTACAAGCATTTGCGAGTTGCAGATGCCTTTAATAGACAGAAAAATGAACATTACCTTCTATCTTTCGCCTTCCCCGTCAAATCCTCCTTCCCTTCCCATCCTTTCCTTAATAGAAAAAGGTGGGAAAGGTATGAGGAATGAAATTAAGCCTCCGGCACCTCACTCCTCAGATGAAACGCAGAAAATTTCTACTTGACGCCTGTTTTCTGTGAGGTCGTGGTATTTCACCGGTCGAGCAGGCCATTCGCGCAACAGATCTTATTGTTGCGGTCTCTACCACTGTTAAAATTCTTGATACCGCGGCTCTGAAAAGCGAACCTAACACGCGAGTAACACGACTACATTTTGAACGTTGTGTCTCTAGGATATCTTTAACATTCTCTTGTATACCTACCTACATTTCGAAGGCTTCAATTTTTCTTGCACATTGATTCTGTAAGGGTTCACACTTCAACGCCATACAGGAGAATGGAGAAAATGTAACAGCGTTCTTCTCGCATTCTTAGCTCGATGTTTAGCTTTTTAATGCAAAGAAGCACCTTAAGCTCATAGAAAGCGTTCCGGGCTTGTGATATGCGGAACCATATTTCGAAACTATGGTCTCCTGTGTCATCAACCCAAATATTTGTATTTGCTAAGTTGTTCCAAAAGTCGTCCACTGTATATGAGCAAGAGGTTAGCGGGTGGTACTCTACGAATGGTCATACATTTTATTTTCTCGGTCGTCGAACTGACAGACTTGACTTTATCTTGAAGTTTCTGAAGTTCTTCTATTGTCGATGCTAGCAATACAGCGTCGTAGGCTTAACGAACTTTATTAATAATCTGTCCATTTACTGTTATCCCTATATGCATGCGATCAAGTGCCTTTGAAGACCATCTCAGAATATATGTTAAACAGAATCGGCGATAGAATACATCTTTGGCGCACTCCACGTTAGATTTCTGTTCATCTGTCATTTTACCTTCTACACGTATATATTTGCTTTTTGGTTTCAATAGAGATGTTTGATAAACCGTAGGTCCTTGGAGTCGAGACCGATAGATGGAAGGATATCGATCATGTTAGCGTGCCGTACTCTATCAAATGCTTTTTTCCAGCATCTCTGTATTAGCATTTGGTATCCGAAAAGTGCATCTCTCTTTCCCAGTCCGTTGATGAACCCAAACTGTTAACTTGATATTTGGTCTTCACATTTGGTATAGATTCTTTTGTGAGTCACTTTTAGGAATAATTTTAGGATATGACTCATTAAGGAGATTGTTCTATATTCGTTGCATTTCTTCGCAGAAACGACTTTGGGCAAGGTTATAAAAGTGGATTTAAGCCAGTCCGATGGTATTATGTCCAAATTATACATGGAATTAAATAATTTTACTATTATTCTTAATTTATCATACTCAAGCACTTTAATGAGTTCCACTGGTAGTTCATCGCCGCTTACAGATTTACATAACAAATAAAAATTAATTTCTAGTGAACTTGAAAATGAAATTACAGGTATAAATTAATTTCTAGTGAACTTGAATCGAGACTATGTCTTTCGTCATAGAATAGTGATTTTATGTATTTTTCCCAACATTAAGTTTATCTTCAATTGTTTTGGCAAGATATCCCTGGTCATCTAGCAATGCAAAGCAAAGCAAAATTACAGTTGGTGTTGTGTATCTTGAAATTCCTTGTAATGTCTGTGATTTTCTTTGGTTTTTGTCTAATTTTTTCAATATGCATATTATTGAAAGAATTAGACAAAGGCCTTAAATTCTCCAATCGCAACACTTTGGTCGACCATGCATTTTTCTTTCGCTTCAATCACTTTTATTGGATGATGTATATAATTTTATATTGATTATCATCGATTCCTTTGTATGCTCTACGCTGTTCCATTAAGTCTATGATCTCTTGAGTAATCCAATAATTTTTAGCGAGAGACTCGATCTCTAGTAGTTGTAGAGTTCTTTTAGATATACCAACAAGATTCTCCATTAATATGACCCAATTCTCCTGTACGTCTATAGATTTAGACTCTTTATTCAGGCGGACCAAACTCTATTCAGGCGGTCTCCTGCCATATTTATTTCTGTGGTTGCTTTGATACATAGTGTCGGATCCTGTAGTCTGGTCACATCCACTTGTTGTCTTCTTGATTTTGGCTTTATAATTTTTTTAGTTCAGTTAAGTAATGCAACCACCACAATCTAAGGCTTGTGATGAGACCCGATATCGGCACAAGGGTAGGTTTTGACCGTTATACTGGTACGATGTCTATTGTTAATAAGTATGTAATCTATTTGAATACGCGCGATTTTATTCGGCGAATGCAGTGGGGACGTCCACTCATATAATCTTCTTGAAGGTTGTTTAAATTATGTGTTCGAAATAACAAGACCATGTTCTACACAGAATTGTAATAGTCATCACGTTCGTTTCTTTTTCCAATCCAAACGGCCCTACTATATCGGACATCTTGCCCTCTCCGATTTTGGGATTAAAATCACCTTGGCCGAGAGTAATGTTACACAAACTGAAGTGCTTACGAGCATATTCTACTTGTTCAATAAAGAAAGTTCATTATCCTCGTTAGAAGCTTCAGCATTAAATGCATACACGACAACCTGGATAATTTGTATATTCCTGGGTTTGACTTTTATCTCTAGAACTAAAACTCTGTCGGATATTGGTAAAAGAACTGTCAACCTGACGAGTGGCTGTTGATGATAATGGCCACTCCGTTATAATGTTTTTTGTCATTGTTTCCACTATAATAGACTACTGTGTCCTCTCGTATCATTCATAAGTTCATGAATATGTTAATATTGATGTTATAATTTATTTACATAAAATAAATAGCGTAAAACTTTTGAATTACATAGAAAACTACTCTTGAACTAGTTCGAACGATATTACTCCATTAAGCACGTTCGAGAATGTCAGCGCAGAGCATTGGAAATATTGACCGGCGGCAAACTGACTGATCGGTGTGATTGCACAGGACAATTGCCCCTAATGAAAGTAATTAACACGATGCGATCTGACATCGATAGCGGCGCGCGAGTGGCCGCACGTCCCGCGCAGCCCGCGCTCCTCGCCGGCACCACAATGCGCGACTAAATCAACCTACACACTTGCCTTCACTACTAAATATATGTACTCTCATTCAATTATTTACACCGGAAGATCTGTGAATGAGTGATGATCATATCTCTCGGACTCGTGTGACACTATATAAATAGCTAATAAATAGAACTTTCTTTCTTTTTAAATAAAATATTAGAAAAATAGGTATCTTTAAATTGTACATTTTGATAAGGCTTACACTTGAACAATGGTGGCAAAG
>DWLR01001066.1:0-20162 GCA_018246295.1 Papilio alexanor hazarajatica
TTGGGTGGGAATCGAACCCACGACCTGCGGCGCGACAGGCAAGTGTCTTTGCCACTGCGCCAACCGGTCAGTCCTAATACGGCCTAATAAAAACCTAATACGGCTAGAGATTTATAACACATAAGCAAACGATAACGTATCTAAAACATTGGCAAAATGGAAGAAGTTACGAGTGGTACGGTTCCAATATAGGATACGATATAGCGAAATAACAATATCAGCGGCGGATATCACGAGTTTATTCGCTTGAAGTCAATAATCACAGTTTCTAAGTCACTTGACGTGAACGAGTCTACTGCGGCGTCGAGTGAAGCGTCCCCGACCACTCCACCTCGATACCGAAAGCTACGTATAATATCGGCTACGCCTTCCTACGGCGGAGTAACTCTTATTGTACAATAAAAATGTTATGAGGTAACTCTATTCAATGATCGCGACTGTTATTGAAATCTTTGAATGTATTCCTCGCAAGGAATATTAACGCTTGCTCATTGTTGCTGCGCCTATTTATAATGATTTGATGTAATACAACCTGAATTCATCATTATATATCATCAAATCATTAAAGGGTAACGTATATTTCTAAAATATGGTTCATATAATGCCTTTTATGTCGGAGACTCATAACCACGATGAACTTTTGTCATTTTTGTAGGTCATGTATAAAGTACACCATGCATTACCACTTCATGCGTGATTGCGCATTGATTAATTTAATGTTAAAATAACCAATTAATTAATTGATTTAATAGCCACGATATGTCTTTTCAGTCATTATTAATCGATTTCTAAAAAAGGCCGAGGTTCTTAATCCCTTGGTATTTATTTTTATGTTTATCATCTCAGAATTATTTGCTTAATTGAAATTTCATTTAAAAATCATTTTATTTTATAAATCCATATACTTGCTGATAAATTTGGTTATATCGATATGATTTTACATATCTTAGATATTCCAAGAACACCAGTCAGTAGCGTATTGTAGCTCTCGCGTAGCGCTGAATTGGATTCTAGTAGCATTTTAAAGCTCGTGAAGGGTCAATTATTATACATTGTAATGTTAAGGAGTTTAACAACGTAGGCTTGTTACTGTATAAGTCGGGTTTACACAACGTTTGTTATTACACGTAGCTTCATCGTTGGAGATAAGCCGTAAATCCCAAATCAATGTCAAGGACTTAAAGTCTTTGAAACTTCAAGCTTCTGTTTCACTTTAACGAGCGTGATCGTACGCTTACATAGAAAAGTACGATGCGAGATAATTCATAATGTTCCCTCTTTCATACGTGTATCATAACGGAATTCAGTTATTTTTACAGTTTAATTTTTGAATTTCTTACATCATTATCACCATTATTAATCAACTGGAACTTATATATGAACGGAGATAATTTTTGTGTATTTTGTGCTATTTTTTCAGTAATAGTATGATACTCTTCCATAAGAGTAGTACACAGTGTGCCGACACTACGCAAATGAAAAAAGGGCAATGAGATGATGTTGATACCACTATTATTACTCAAAGAATATCACATTGATGAGCCTTCGCCAAGTTTTGCTATAAAGATTGGTCTCTTGCCGCTCTCATCTAGTAGAGTTCAAGAACTGTGGTCAGATCGTCGAACGGCATATTTTAATATTCTGCCGTCTGCTGAGACGTTGGAAGTTGCAATAATAATGCGAATATGATAAACAAAACTCCACATTTTTCACCCAAATCTAATCAATTATTAATTGATTAGATAAAAATAATGCTACTTTGTATTTTTAAGATGCTATTTAGTGTTAAATGTGTGGATATATTAAAGTGTTGTATTACAGCAAATCTAAGGCTAGTGACAAGTAAGCTAAGCAGTAAAATCGTTAGTCTACGAGGTTATAAAAAAATTAATAAATTTAACTAAAGACTTTGACCATTGCAAAATTAAACAAACAAAAATAAAACGGAGGGACAAGAAGCAATAACACTTTGCAGACCCAAAATAACAGAAACAACCGTGTATCGATGCAATTCCCAAAAGGATGCACGCCTCTATTTTCCTGTCGGTGGCCAAAGTCAATATGTCGTCAGAGATGAGTTATTTTTCCATAATTCTGGCTGGAGCGTTGGCGTCGGTCGGCGGCGCGCTTCGAGAATTCCCAAATAAATAATAAATATGTCAGGTCGCGTGAGCTCAGACATGTGGAGGCATTTCCACAGAGTACTGCAAACTCGGTTATGTTTGTTTTCAGATTTCATATTCAGCGAGATGGCTTTACTGTTTTAGTTGCGACAAAGTGCTTTCTCTACACGCATGGTGCTTCAGCTTGAAGCCAAGTAAACATTTGAAATTATATTTTTGGTTTGAGTTTTGAGAAGCTCTGAGATTTATGAGAGATATGTTTAGACATTTGAAATACATTAAAATGATCTGTTAGAGGTCAGGTTCACGTTGTCGGTGAGGACACCGAGTTTGAAAGAGCTTTTAACATCATCTTAGAAAACCGAGGTATTATTTTAGGGTTAGGAGGGGTATTATTTTAACACGCTTTTATTAGCATGGCATGTACTGATGTGTCTGTTCATATAATGAACTCTTCTCTAGTATTTTTACTGACTTCAGAACATCCGATAATTTTTGAAAATTTGCATAAGCATTTTATATACTGCAATGACGATACAATTTTCATTACGTTGTTGTGATGTCAAAACTAGGATCATAAAAAAGTAATTTTATTTTAAGCTTAAAAAAATAATTATGTTTGCTATATTGGATCTTTACGTATTTTTGGTTTTTAAACTATAGTTTTTATTGTACAAAAGTAATTACACGTAAAAATACGTTAATAGGCTGATGAAATTCCAAGACTTAGTTGTATTTTTATAATATAGTTTAACTCTATACGATGATGATTTCACTTTGGGATGTCTCTGAAACTCTGGTTTCTCTGAGCACAAGGGTTGCTGTAACGTGAAATAGTTATCCTAACAGTTTGACGGGGATGTGGCCGCGGTCTCCGCCTATCCTACGGGGACTTAATACTCGTTCAAAAACTTTTACATTTTAAGATCTTATATTATTCCCTCAAATGCCCGGAGCAGCGTGAACTAATGAAATATCCAAGAAAAAAAAAAGTTTTAAAAAAATGAACAGTGCAAAATGATAAGGGTCTAACTTTATATACGAAAGTTTTATCTATTTATTTTATATGGGTGGTAAGGGAAATAGTTGTGAAAACTTTTAAATAATAATCTGTTAAGTATTACGTTTTTAAGGATGACTAGTTGCTATAAGAAAGTTTGTACAATTATAATATACATACAATTTAGAACTGACACTCGCAGGGGAGAGTACAGAGAGTACATTTAAGAATGATAAATATTTACAATAATTGAATATCAATAGGTTTTACAGTATCATAAGGTTTTACAATTTTAAGCGGCTTATAGCATTTCACGAGCTTACGCTTTGCGCATAAATCGCCTTACGCAACTTGACGTCAGCGGGAGACCACGTGACGAGTGCCTGAATTCCGACTCTCGAATTAACAGAGCGGCCTCCGGGCGGCAAAGCCGCATTTCACTAGACCCATTCATAGAGGATTGTTCTAAGTCCTCCTAGATCCGAGTTAATGGGTATTGTGTCTTTTGAGCTGTATGTTCTCTCTACATTTGCGTTATTTGTTATGTTTTAGTCAAGTTGTACGTTATGTGATCTCCTCGCGTTAGTATGCACTTTATTAATACGTGCAGCGACTCCATACACTGATCTTATTCAATTGGTAATCTTATTCAATCTTGTTCAAAGCAAAACTTATATCAATCCAATTAGTTACATCCTAAAGTAAGGGCATATATATGAATACCCGTAATTGACGAGAGTGCATGCCTTGAGGCATAAGGCATATACATAGATGTAGAAGAAGCGAGAGAGCTGTGTCAATATAACCCGAAAGTGAAATCCGTAATCTCTGCCTACCATTTTGAGTTACGGACGTGATGGTAGTGTTCAAGAAAAAATACATAAAAATCCTGATAAAGTTAATTTCAAATTATAAATCTTAACATATGATGTTGAGATTACTATTTAGATTTATTCCTTCTCTTCAAACATTGTAAATTAAAATGAGATATTTGGGACAGTTATTACAATGCTGTTGTAATGGTGGTAAATGGTAATCGATTTAACAATCGAAATAAACTAATTAATATAAATATAACATTTAATCAATAACTTATGTAAATGAATAATTAATGATGATATTGAATAATGAAGCATTGACGTTTCCACCTCCACCTCCACCTCAGCCTATGATCGTCCACTGCTGGACATAGCAGTGGATGATCTGCTGCTACCCGTCCTCCGGTGGTCTTTACATCCAAACAAAAGACAAACAGACATGTTCATGCACACAAATGTTTGTCTTGGGTGGGAATCGAACACATGACCTGCGGCGCGACAGGCAGGTGCCTTGCCACTGCGGAAACCGGTCAGTCATTGACGATTAAATTGAGGATATTATGGTCGTAAACAAAAAAATATGAATATGTACTAAATAACGATATATGTACGCTCACAGCGTACACATTAGATTGTGCCGTTTATCTGTAATTTGGATTTAGTCCTGTATCCGGTACTGTAGGCGCGGGCTACAATTTGCACCGCTTTCATTCATGCACGAGCCACGTTGGTGGATGCACGTGTGTTTAACAGCTGTCTGCGTTTTATAGGATCACATTACGCTGCCGGTCCACCAGACAATTGCTACCGTATGTCACATGCACGACCTATCTGCGATTCCATTACACTAATTCCACTAACGGAACACCCGTAGCACTTGTAAAATAACGTTGACGAGTCTCCGCTTTGCTATCCAATTATCTCAGAAAAGATAAATGTTTAACTGTATTTTATGATTTAGAATGGATGGATTACTAATGATTTTAGCCATAGTTTTTTTTATCAATTAGAATGCTCGAAATTTTAAGCAGCAGGCGATTTTTGGATTTAATTTTCAGGGTAGCAAAACCATGTGGTTGTGTTTGTTTAAAATCGGCCGGTTGATATTAGATTGACATTTCGACAGATAAAGCTATACAAATACATTTTAAAATTTGGAATAGAAGTGTAGTTTAGGAACGAATAGGCTGTATGAAAATAGAAGGGAAATGTCGAAGTTTCTCATAAAACAAAAAATGTGTAAAAGCGCTCTTATGCGTAACGCGCCCATGAGTTAACTACAGCAGCTTAAGAGCTTACATTTTTCATGCGTGTGGCTGTTCAAGGACCTTTTTTCATTAAACGCCTGCTACGGTTGCAGTTATAGATTTTCGGAATTTAAGCTTTGTACGAAAAGCTACCCGTAGGTACATATTGAAAATTGAAAACAAATATTTTTGTCACATTTGCGATGATTTTTCTTGTCTAAATGTGGAATTATTTATAGGCCGCGTAGGGAAAGAATTAAAGGCTGTCAACAGATTTATAATTCGCTTCGGTGAGCCTGAAGCTTCAGCCCCGCGGGACGGCCACACGTAATTGTATCCTCGCCGGCCGTGTTGCCCCAAAACATGTCGCCCCAACATAATGACTAGTATTTTAATAACATTAATACGATGTTATTTTTTCTTTATTATTTTATTCGTATATCTATGAAATCAACTTCTAATATGTCCATCATAATTCAAATACTTTTCAAGGAACAGTTAATCGCCTTGATTACTGTATAAGTTGTTGAATTATGTGTAATTTTAAAATAATGAGTTTGATATTTAATTCTTATACGAGTATATAAAAATATTGGTGAAAACTGTTTTAGCTTTTTATACATTTACATTTAAAAGATATTTACTAAAAACTCTTGAGATTTCATTATGAAAGTTTGCTTTGAAATTAAGTATATTTGTTTTAAAAATTTCTTATGAGGAAACATACGGAAGCTTTATCCTAACTTAGCTCCAAATTTCGACGTTTTGTGGCCGTGTGTACCGCTAATAGGGTATTATGAACTTCGACCAAGAACTCAGGGGCTGAGGGCTCTTGAGGGAAGGTCTTGCGGGGAAGGAGCGGCAAAGGGGGGACATGGGGAGAGGAGACATCCGATGTATCTCCGCGGTAGCGAGGCAGGCGAGATTACAGATGGCAAGATAAGCCTCGAATTAGATACAACGAATTTTGTATGAAGTTGTAAAGATATATAGCGTCGTGTAACGTACCTGCGCTTTGAGAATAAAATATTAAGTTTATTTCGCAAACAAGCTTTTAAGCACACGTTATAAAAGCGAGCTTTAATAATAGATATATTGGTACGTAAATTATATATTGGTACAAAAATTGATAAAGAATATAAATAGTAAAATATCTTTTTATCTTACATCACACATCTTATATTATCATTTAATTTGCCAAAAAAGTCTCTGAATATAGTAAAAAAAAAAATGTAAAATCAAGATGTTTTAAAAATCAAGAAGTTTTTCGGTATAACTCTACAATCAAGGAACTTGATGCTTATCAAGACCAGCTGGAGAGGGTAGAAGTCAGGACAAAATTACTGGTACCGGGATCGGTATATCAGCGGCTTAGTGGGACAAGCGGGGCGCGCGGCCGGGGCCCACAAATACAAAAACATCCCGCCCCCGAGCTGTTCTTAAATCTCAATTAAGGTATAAAACCGTGTCTCGGGGCCGCACGTACGCTGAATTAAATTAATGGCTTCACATATTGCATCTGTTGTGGTCCGACCGTGAATTAATTGCTTCTTTTTTCGTTCTCCCTTTATTCTTCGTTCAGGTTTAATGTTTTATTAGTCGGTGGAGTTTGTTTAAGACACTAGTTCCTTCTTTGTCTAATTATTTGTACCTTACACGAGACATTGATTTATTGTCCCAAAACAAACCGATTCACTTCCCTAATCTTGATAACTTCCGTATATCGGAAAAGTGGGATATTTAAGTCGCGCTTAACTGTATCCACACGATTGATTACTAAAAAGATATTGTTAGGGTTTTTACTAATAGAAGATATGATTCTTAAGGAAAGTATATTTAATAATAAACTAGATGTATCCCGCGGTTTCACTCACCGAGCAGTCTTCACTTCTTGGCACAAAGAATAATAACAAACGCTTTAATTTTATACAACAAGGATAGATAGTATCATCATCATCAGCCTATATCAATCAACTGCTGGACATAGGCGTGCGGCCCTTCGCTTTCCGCATACAGTGACTTCCTGCCGTCCGCACTAGGTCATCGGTCCGGAAGAGTCCAGAAGAGGGCGCCCCACGCTTCTTGTCCCCATCCGTGGCCTCTATTCCAAGATTTTCTTCCCCAATCTGCCGTAGTATAGATAGTATAGATCATGGTATTTTGTAAATTGGCTGAAATATGACGATGGATAAACAGATTCGTACCACGGAAAAATGCTCACTAGCTAGATGGTTCTTCATCTATATTATTAATATTAAATATTAATAATAAATGAACAATTATTATTTTGCATAATTTGATACTGCATAGTTGAGCATCAGGTGCAAGTAATAAACCCAATTAGCGAGGCAGCCTCGCAGCGACGTGGCGCATTCTCCCGACTCAATCGAGTTAGGAAGCCGCTTACATTACTCGAAATGACTTTATAACACAATATTATGTAACTTAAGTTTAATAAACTTAAACTATTTACTTAGTCGGCGGTTTCCGCGTTCCTTGCGCCGCGAGCGTGTTTCGTAGGTACATTAGAGTACAAGATAAGCTATGTTCGGAGCCACCTTGCCATATCCGTAGAGCCGTCGTCATGGCAACGGGCCCTTGAAGTAAAACCCTACCGTGAATAGTCAAAGCGGAAAGTGAAATAATGATGCAATGAAATATGGCATTCCGCCGCGTATGGCGTACTAAACGCGTGACATACTCGTACATATTTTTAAGATAGAAAGGCGGCGCGGCGACACCTTTTAAAGCGCCCTATGATCTTATATTTATTTGCTCTCATCTTTTTATCTTTTTCATGTCCTTTTAACACTCGAATGTTTTATATCTTAAAATTGTCTCGCCTAATAATGTATTTAATCACATTAAAATTAGTAAAAATGCGAATAAAAGATTGTAAAATCTTTTAAAATTAAATAAAATTTAACGATGTCTGATTATTACTGAGTCAAGTTATCTGGCCTCTGGCCGATTTGTTTGGCAGTTTGATTGTTGGTCACTTGCAGATCGATACGATGACAATTAGATAAGATATCACAAACAAGGTTATATCACATCCATCCATCACAAGTTCATGCACACAAATGTTTGTTCTGGGTGGGAATCGAACCCTTGACCTGCGGCGTGAAAGGCAAGCATCTTGCCAACCGCGCCAACCTGTCCGTATATCACATAATAGGCATATAACATAAATAGATAGAGCATAGATATGAGAGAAATCATGTTAGTATGTATACATGTTACTTTGTTAGGTGCCGGCGCGGCGGTATCCGGCGGTATGCGGCGACCGCATTCCGGCCTGCATCTAGATATGACGGAAATTAAGCGATTCATTAGTCTACCAATTTACAATGTCGACACATATCTGCAAATGTTATTTAGATAGATATGACTATTGTTCAATGAAGATAAGATCATTATATAATTGAATGTAATTTGAATTTTATTTTACAATTAGAGCTTTTATCGTTGAATATCAAAAATAGAAGGAAATGCTTTATTTATTTATTTTATTACTCTACGTTTAACTGTTGTTTTTTAAACTCATTGGGAAAAATCGTAAAAATGTCATCCACAACAAACGATCTAATTAAAACTGGCCAATCGTAATTTAAGACATCTACCCCAATCTATGTAAATGGGAAGTAGTGTAATTCTTCAAATTAAAAATAAAATACTATTCAACATAAAGGATTCAAAAATAAACCCCATAATGTGAAAATATTCAATTACAAGATAATGCGAATTGATTCGATTATTTTTATCTGATAAATAAATATTCGGGCATTCGTTTACATTTTCATAACGAATGGGCGCATTTAAAAAAGCTCATTACGGCGCGTCACGACGACGTGATATACGAGTGCCCATAGTGGCCCACACAAGATAATAACTTATTGATTTTCACATTTTTCGACAAAGTCCCGACGCTTATGAGCTATCATATGACCTGTTTACCGACAGGAAAACACTGATAACATTCAGTGTTGCGTGAGAATTGTCTATATATGTGAGTTAATTTTTGTAAAAAAAATCTGTTGTTTCGATAGTTTTATTTTTTTACTTAAATTTCAATTAGAATAACTTAAACTTAGGATCAATATTTCATCTTTGACGTATACAGATTCTAATGTGCAAATAAACTGAAATTCACTTCATTAATTCATGCAAACATAGATATTTAAGACGCTGTAGTCATAAAAAATGGTGGTCATAAAACACGATAATGTGTACATTACACACACTTGCATTAAAGAACCATTTAAATATTTTGAGCATCAGCTGTTGAGATATTCGAAAATCGTTTTATTTTTACAGTCGATAAAAACGCTATAACACTCTATACATCGGTTACGTAAGATGTAACTCGAATAGCGCAAGTGAAAACGCATTACTTCGCGCACTGATTGTTTGGGTTTATTAGGACAAGCTTTATTGCCGCATACGTGGAGGCGGGAAGGACCGATGCACGGATATTGTTCCACGTGACAATAAATAAGACGTAAAATTTTATTTTACAGCGGTAAACGAAAGAACCTAACGAAATTACATTCAATTACGGGGTCCCCGGCCGCGCATTCCGCGGCCGCAATAAAGGCTGCAAGGCGGCGTTCCTCGCGTAAATTTTTCGGACATAAAACTCTGTAAAAGTGAAGTTAGTGAGATGTAGAGCTACAATAAACGTTTATAGAGGTGGGACGTGTACAACACACCGCAGGATTGTCCCGCGCCCACTCAATTAACTTTAGGCGGAGGCCGAAATAAAAAATTCTCCTCGGCGATGCTTCCTCATTCCCAAAGCAAACAGGAATGAAGCAAATTAAGTGAGCAAAATAAAGTTGCCTTAAATTAGGTCACGGGACCAAAGGAAGACTTTGAAGGGCTCGGGTCTACTTATAAATATGAAGTATGGCCTACGTAATTAAGTTTTAATTTTTTTTCTGCACTGTCGTAAAATTTGAGCGTATAGGTAAGATGTGTTTATATTCATCGTTAAATTCGAAGTTATGATTTTAATTAAATATTCGCTGTCAATTATTTTAAAACATTTATATAGAAATAATTATAGTTGACTTCGAATTAGAAATATGCATGTGCATGCAAATATGCAAATATTAATAACTTGTTTTGTTTAGTTTAATATTTTTTGATTATAAATAATAATCAAATGTAGTTTTGAATCTATAACAGGTACTACAACTAAAATTTAAAGAGTGTAATTTAAATTTACAATTTAAATTATAATAAAAAAGTAAAAAAAACAACTATGTAAATTCTTATAAATGACACATTATCCAGAAATCAGGAAATTTTCTTTTACTTCCCGATTTTTTTTTTAATTATGATCATTTTATTCTTGCAACGCTTTAATGAAAAAGCATATTCCAACACCAATGAACACTTTTCATACTTTGTAATCTCTCATTTTGGTAAATAGACATATATGAAATGTTTTGTGTAAAACAATGCTCGTTTAGTACATAATAAAAACTATTTCATACAAAAAAAAACTAATCAAAGTCTCAATGAGAATAAATATTTACTAACGATGTGACTGACTATGATAGGGGTTCGTTTCCTGTACATACGATTCTCATTTCACACGGCACTCCAAATTACCCACTAACGTAACCAATTTTCTTACCTTTGACAAAATCAGCGCCCCTCTCTTGCTTATTACGTAACATTACCCAAAGGACGTACGCGGGGCGAATACAACCCGCGGACATGTGTCATCTATCTTTACACGCATTTTGAGTCGTATACTTTTGCATTTAAAGTATACTTTTGCGTCATACTCATGAATGGCGTCATGAGGCAAACGTTTCTTAAGGAGGATGGAAAAGGCGCTCTCACGAGGACGACTGTAGGCCTATTAATCCTTACCTGAAAAGCTTGTCTAACCGTGTTCCTGCTCGCGGCTAACGCGGAACGAGAGGAGCGAGCAAATGAGAAAATCTCTTGGAGAATAATTTAAGAAGTGAGGCCGCGGTTGCGATTTTAACTTCGTTCTGTCTCCGCGGGGCGCAGTCGGCGTGCGATCAAAGTCCTCTCTCGCTGCTCATTTTCGGTCGTTTAATTTGTGGATGCAGTGGCGCTGCAAATTGTCGGGAATTAAACGGAAGAACTTTGAAGTCGAGTGTTACAAATTAATACCCAATTTGCTTCAGTCAATCTGCTTATGACTAACCTTCTAAAGCATAATGTTGTTGATAAGGGGCCAACGCGCAGCAGTTGTTTTTGTGCACTCTGAACAATTTTAAGCTTTAAAGAATTACTAAGAGAAATCATTTAAAAGATTAAGGTAGTAAGAATAAATTTTGCAGAGTGATTCTAAAGCCATTGAAATGTTTAAACAAATTACGCACTTAAGATTACGAATTTACACGTTTTTTTTATATGCGAAGCATTTGCTAGTATTCATTGATTTTATAAATTAAATTAATTATTATTTCTTAAGAAATTAACAAAAACATTATCAATGTGCTAATAAAGATAAAATATTTAATATAGAACGAATAATCAAATCGTTTGGTTCCGATTCTATGCTTTTCAGGAGTTTTAAGAACATTTATAAAAACAGTAGGAGCAAGTCGCCTCCGGCTATATCTTGTCGACGGAATTTCTTAATCTTCTGGAGTTCCTTTTAATATTTAATAAACAAATAGAAAATTTCGATCAAAGACAATAATGCGGAGGCAATGATCACAAATATTCGTAGAAATAAATAACCAAGTAGAAGCTCAACAGTTGAGTATCCGAGATTGCTCGCAGCGCGGCGCTATCCAAACGTCTCAAACACTGGCGAAACTTCCCCTGCAAAAGTTCATCCGCGATCTCATATTTTCGTGTTTTTCTTGCGGAGGATGTTGAGCGTGAAACGTTAAAATGTATTCCATAATTTTTGATACACTTACGAGTATGAATTTCGAGCGAGTGAAGTGTAACAAAAATACTCGCTCGAAAGTTCGTCGAGAAACTTGAGAATGATTAACAAATGTGCTCCTTCTTAATGGAGAACCTTTATGGGGAAGTGGGGGCAAATTAATAAAGTTTTTGATTGTAAGGCGAAACGCAATGGCGGCATGCGTAACAAGCGTCGGGTATCCACTGTCCTAGTAAAATATTGACACAAATCCCTAACTTGTAAAATCGTGCTTCCGTCCCCGGTGTAGGCAATATGGGATTTCCGAGATTTTGATGTCAGGGGAGGCGCGGGAGTGGCCGAGTCGGCGCGGGAAGGACGCGCGGGGACACCTGGACTGTTGTGCGCCCCGGGTTTGTTTGCTGATCGATATGTGCCGGCTTTGTGACCGACAGGGGGGCCGCACTTATGTTACTTTATAATGCACTTCTGTGGAAACATATTTAGGTGACGCCACTCCTGGAAAGTGAGTTTGAAGGCCGATGCTACTTCAAAAACTCTACTTTTCTTCAGATAAGTTACATACACCTACTATAGTCGATTTCAAGTTGCTAACCATTGTAAAATTATTACTTAAGTACATGTCTACTTTACTAATTTTATCAGATTTGTTTTTAATTTCTAAGAAGGCTTCGCATTATACGAAATTATCGTATAATGCTAATCACAAGATATACTCGGAAGGAAATTGTGTTGAATGACATAATAGATGTTGCTTGAAAAATTATATAAAAATTGTACGTATATTTCGCAGAAATAAGTTGTTGATAATTAATTTCTGCATAACACCTTTTATAAAACTGAAATAGACGGTTTCAATCGCATTAGGTTCGAAGACGTTGCCATCATTTCAAACGCGGATTTGATTTTACTAATTGATCAGAATTGATACCTTGAAATTGAATTAGAATTCTCGCTCTCTAAATATTTTTACAAGCTTTTCGTTGGACGATTAATCAATAAATGATGTATTTTTGGACATCTGCAAACTTTAAATAATTTGCAGCGTCATAAATGAACTGGAGTAATAAAGTAACCCAAACGAGTTAAAAGAAATGTTTATTTATCTCTAGTTCTTCTATCTCTCTTTCGCCCTAATCCCTTAATTATAAAACACATAATTTTAAATTATGTATATTGGTGAGGATCAAACTCGCGACTATCAAGCTAAGTCTGGAGTACCAAAATAAAAGATTGCGCAAAATTCATAACCAATAAACCTCGAAAAGCATTCAAAGTGCATGAACACAATGCTTAATCCTCGATTTGTAGAGGGTCTGCGTGGAAATGGAAAAATATTTGTCTGGCGCAGGCCGTGCGACGTGGTGCATATATGCCTTATCCAAATGGAAACACTGCATTTTTTACTCTAGCATAAGTAAATACAGTTTATAATTCCTTGCAAAACAACCACGTACCTGTTGTGGTGCACGTACAATTTTACACGAAGGCGGTTTAAACAAGCTTGAACGTTGTACGTGTGAAGTGTTATTTTCTTAAATCTCAGTTAAACTGTTTAGGGAAACATTTAACACTCGACTTTAAAGCTTGAAAAGGAACGAGTTTATTACCTATTCCCGGGACATTGTCTTCATATTAAAGTTAATCGTTTATTATCTAGAATTAATATCCACAACGTCATTAAATATTCTATAACAGTCCCTTCGCCGCGTAATTCTGTCCTTCTGATCTCGATTTACTCAAATGCTATTGGACGGCTACTTAACCAATATCAAAAAAAAGGAGGTGGTTCTTAATTCGATTGTTGTTATGACCCAACTACATTTTTTTTTGGTAAAAGGGACATTCGCAAATGAGTCCCATTTAATATAGAATGTCTCTGAATCTTGGGTTCTGTTGTTGGTAGATTATTAGTCCTGTTTGGATTCAATGCATTTGTAATGAGACGTACCCTAGTAATAAATGACTTAATATGTTAAAGATAAAATTATAGGGCAATGCCTCTGCAGTTCCCACTGGCCCACTGCACGTTTGCCCCCTTATTCTAAAAAAAATATGTAAATTTAAAGGCGGTTTTATTTTTGTTATAATTAAACAATTATTATTACTTTATTTAGGGAGAAGGAAGGCTAAGGCATGTAATTTAAAGTTTTGTGTTAATGGTGGAAATTAACAATGATTGTTAATGATATGTCTCCTCTTTTCTACCTAATACACTTATAGTTTAATTATTATTTACTTTTCTAATAGTAATAGACTGCTACGGGATTACGACAGACAAAAGTATTTTCTCTGTTACCTGTGCGAAGCCGAGTCGGGTCACTAGTTTTAAAACATATAGACGTAATTTTGGAATTTGCATTTACTTGGATATTTTGTGTAACAAGGTGTCATTTATTCCAAAATATTTTTTAAAAAGCTTTTGGCTAGATTCGATACTGGATATGTAAATTAAGTTAGCGACGTTGAAGTTAGATTTAGGAAACCGTTAATGCGGATATGCACTTTAGTGGTTTCGTCTTGGAACTTTTCGAATAAACTCTCCTACCCTTCCGTCGAAGGCCGGCCTTATAAAGGCATTATGCAAACATCGAGATCATAATATTAATGAGGTCTGATAACAGCTACTGAAATATGGTATAAGTAACATTAATTCTTGATGCTGTAATCTAATTCGATTGGATATTACATTTATTTCTTTTACAAATTGAACTCCATAGTAATAATTAATGTTTAGATAGCGTGGTAAAAATGATATATTTGCACTTAATATTTTAAACAAGATGGCATGCATTTTCAAATCTAATTTAATATTAATTATTGTGTTCCCACCGAGACCAAAATGTCTTTGACAGCTTGATACCGGTAATCCATAATACCGTAATACGAAAGTTTTTTTTTTAATTGATAATAATGATATTTTTTAAAGTTAGGATACACGTAGATAGGACAATCGCTAGCTCCTGTCCTAGGGGCATTGCCAGGCGGCGGCTTGGGCCGCAGACGTCGCGTTTTAATGCCGCTTTAACGCCGTGTACCCAGATTGAGTCTCCGGCACCATTCGACTCGTAATACACTTTCGCCTTATACTCCTCAATTCTGCTTTAATAGAGCCGTTTGCTTTTATATCTAATGACCATGTAAAGACCGGTAGCCGGACTGGATCCTAAATACTCTGTTAATGTCTTTGTAAATATCAGGAGATATTTTGAGTAAAATTGGTTCTTATTTAATGAAAAAGTGTAATTTTTCTGTATTTGTATGACCCCAGCTATCACTTTGATGACTATTTGAGTTATGCGTTTTTGGTGTAATTTTTAATAAGGATTATAATTTGACCTGCTTGAATTCTGGTAGTACTCGTATAGAATCCGTAATATCGGCACATACACTAGTTAACATTTCTTGTCTTAGACTCAATCTATTTTTCGACGATAACATTAAATGTTTACATATTTAATATACATAATGTTTTATGAAAAGAAGCATAATTTCATGTTTGTTTGAAGAATAGAATAAAATAAGATTCAACAGTACAAATAAGATTTATTAAGAATGCATTTAATGAATGAATTTACAAAATTTAGACTGTTAAAATATAAGAAAAAAATATTCAGGTGATATTCAGTTCAACGAAAACTTCACGTTGTGTACCCCCAGCTTCAAGCATGCCCACAGCACGTTACATTACATCTTGGGTTAAATAAAGGCGTGACATAATGCCTAACAAACTAAACTTTAACTTAAATTAAAAAAAATATATAAGAAAAAGTAGATACCAAACAACTTAAAATCTATTCAGTAATGATGAAATTAAAAAAAAAAAAATAATCTGTAGGCAGGAATTCATTCAAAATTGTGGTAACATTAAGGTCTAATGTTTTTAAAATTTTAAATTTACAACACTATTTTATCATACTTTTATTTTGTTCCTAATTTTTTTGTGGCAGTCGATTCTTTTTTAAAGGGATTATACGAAAAAGTTTGTCACACTAACTGAGACATAGACTTTGTTGATTAGTATACTTGGATCTCCTGCATTAATTAACGCTAATGCCACAATGCTTACCATTTAGTGTTGCACACGTAAATTAACAATGTATATTTAGCCTTTATATTTATTACAAGCGTACAAAACGAATAATAGTAAATACTGCGTAATAAATACTATAAATAATACTAATTAATTCGCAGACAACATTAAAACAAAGTCACATTTTAGTTTTTATTATAACAAACAGTTGAAATATGAAGCTCTTTGTTTGCACGAGCGGAATATTAAAGTAGAAGAGTCGAATGCACTCGAGACAAACCAAAAACGAAAAGTCAAACTTGTTGCGTTCACAGAGAGAAAACTAATAAATGTTTCTCGCGGAGACGCCGACGCGGTACCGGAGCGTGACATTAAACTTGGCCATAAAGTGAGCGTGCAATATCGAGTTAGCGACTGCCACAGACCAAACAAGACTCTAGCGGACTTCCCGGCGCAAACTACTTAAATCTTGACGCTCTGCGCGCCACAGCGAAGAAACTTGCGGCCTGTAGCTTGGATTATAGTGGTGGCTTTCAATAGATAACGTAGTGGAGTAGACTGGATTTATAAGCCATCAATTTTAGCACCTATCTACGAAACATCAGTAGATATTTTTGTTTGAACAAACATATAGCTCGTTTTGTAGTTTAAAGTAAATTTTGAACTATGTTTAAAACATATAAGGAGATACTACACCAAATATTTTGTGACCACCGTTATTTACCATCAACGTTCACAATAATGAGAAGAGTTACAGATTTGTTGCCGGCGGTTATATACGGCAGTATCTACCTCATCTCAGGGTACGACTCATTAGGAGAAGCGTAGAAATATAAATACCTCCACTTTATCCCACTATTTATTTAGGAAGTGGCAGGCACTTCATCAGTCGTGCTATTCGTACAAGATTCGCTGGTGTTGGCTTACCTTTGATACTTTTTGTATAAGTTTTCTAAGCCAAATAATAACTGAGAGCGTATTTATATTGTCCTGTAACTGAAATAAAAGTTGTTCACGCTGTCGTAAATTTGTGTGAAGTGTCAAGATCTCGCAAAGAGGGGCACACTATTACATTCAAATTGCTGAAAAGAAGCCACCTGTTGGCCGCCAGTCGCTGCCAGCCCGGGCGGCGAATGTCCTCGAAAAAGATTTTATTGGTGGAAAACGGTTGGCTTCCGACGACAGATGTTCTGCGGAGAGATTTGCTCCCGACTCGCTAGAAACTTGTTTGAGATCATCGCTGTACTCGCCAATGAATACTGGAACTTACCGCGTATAAGATACAGTTTATTATCGCTCGTCCATTTTAAGTTAGCTTTTAAATATACGGTGAAAATCTTTTGTTGGAAAACATCTACTTAATATTAGTACAGAAACTAATTAACTTTTTATGTGTAATGTTAAATATTACTTAAAACTGTGGTTGTATTGTTACGTGTGTTGTCAAGCAATAATATATTTAGGTTATTTTGTTAGCTCAGTATCATATACTTTAGATGGTATTATTCGTACTATCTTCATAGTACTCGGGCGCTGAAAAAATACTAAGTATTTTAAGAAAGACTTCTTCCCCAATGACTTTCACAGTTTACATTATTATTATTTAATTACAATTTACAAAGGAAAGAGAAATTATATCCAAACAAAAAAAAACGGTTTTTTGAAATTGTGTTTCAGTGAATATTGACGATAAAGTACAAAACAAACCAAAGCTCTGTAATTGATACGTCCAATGGACTCAAAGCCCGGCCGTGTAAGCCGCGCCGCGCTCGCGCCTCGCACGGACCAATTACCTAAAACACACAAGCAGTTAACCTCAAATTTCACTAATGAACATTTTCCATACAAGTTCGAACCGCAAGGGCGCGCCTTATCGTTTATCTGAGGCTTATTGCCATTCGCCCGTCGGTAATTAACGTACGTGCCTCCGCCCGCTACTTCCACGAAACGAACGGTTTGCAGCTCACCTATTGTCAACTCACTACGTTCGCATCGCGAGGACATAATTAAAAACACATTTTGATACCCCTGGGCTGACAAATAAAAAAGAAAACTTGAACAACAAAACGTTTTATTAGTGACATTATCGCTGAATCTTTATTAGGTTTGGATGCGATAGCGTTTATTACATCCAGCGCCACAACGATCGCCGCTACGTTGGGTTTTAAACGGAGCCACAAACAAATGTAGAGGGACAAAAGAAAGGTCCGAAAGAATTTATGTTGGCGTACCCCGCCGCCGGTCGCCTGTATCGATGTCGTTTGCATCTGAAATCTTTCGAGGCGGGACTGTATTAGAGGGGAATCGGCCGGGATCTTAATTTATCGAAGTTTTTATGGTTTAATTAACGGAATTCACTTAGGCGAGGGGCGAGCCGCGTCGCGCTGTCGCCGGCGCGGTTAGCGCTTTATTTTATACTAATAGATGTCCTCCCGGGCCGCGCTATAATTAGCACCGGGACGCCATTGAAAGTTTTAATTGAAAAAGCCTTTGTGCAGTTTTATAGTCTGTGAACAATTTTAGAGTGTATTTCACGCGGCAGCCGCGGCTGCGTTGCTTTGTCCCGCTAACAGTAGTGACTGGCCGAAACGCTTCGCTTCATCATTACATTAACCGACAGACACACTTTCCTGCGCCACTGATTTTGAATTGGAAAATGGAACTCGATGAATCGTTAGGGCGGGCAAGTTTTAGACTTACACTTTGCAACTTTTCAATAAATGTGCGTAAAAAAATCTATTTCTTGAGATTCAATCTTGAGATATTTTTCTATAGCAATATGTAATAGGAAAGAGAAATTTATACGAGGATTGCAGCGAGCTTAAGGAGAGATTTTTATATATCGGGTGTTATATGTATACGTATGTATGTACATATAGTATTAGTATTATATATATAAAAAACTGTTCAGATGCGAACCAGGAACCCATGACCCTCAAGGCGACTACTAGAAGTTCTAAGAACCTCGCTAAACGGTTGATAGAAATATAACTTGAACAAAAACCAACATCTGATATCAAAGCGTAGCGCATCCGTCGGCTATGCTATAGAACGACACAACAAACGGCCACGGAGTCTACTATACGAGGACATCAAATGTATCAGCAATATTTATATTACTTATTATATACTAGTATAGATTTCTTGGTAATATCATTTGATACCTTTTATATTATAATAATTAGGTGTCACCAATGTGTAAAAGGCGAAGCTGAAGAATGTAGATAACGGTATTGTGCAGTGTTTAATAAAAATAAGTAACTTTGACGAGTAGACTCGTAAAGATTATTAACAGAATACTATGTATCTCCATAAATATTTATTTAATGGACTGTCATAAAATAATTACTCTTATTTGCGTTCTTGTCTAATCAATCCCAAATTAATTCACCCTTTTGAAATTTACAAATTCGAAACTGTGTAGCCTCTTGCCCGAATTATTATAACGTTTATTCTTTACGAGGTAAACAGATCCCTATTTATTAGGGTTCATTATTAGAATTAATTTGTTTGTGTTATGTCCGAGCTGCGGTCGGATCGGAGATAGAACGGATCAGACCCCGCGCGAGGAACCTGTTTTGATATTTAAATGAGGGTAAAGGCTTGATTGTAGCTATTCACCTCCGCTGAGAACAAACGCATCCTCTCACAACCAATACATTTATTTTAATTATTTGTATAAAGACGAGAAAGAAAACGAGGACTATCATCCGTACAAAGATTTATTTTAACCAAAAGTAATGTAATTCAAATGAAATAATATCCTTAGAATAAATAATCTTTCATTTAATTTAACCCAATTGATTCTCCTATTGGAGACTATTACCATGAAACAGTCAGCTATTTTAGTGAGTAATATTTTCTTTGCAAGCGGGTACTATTGTGTTTTAAAACATTAACATGAAATCCTTCAGTCAAATGCAATGAAAAAAAAAACAAACGATTATAGAATAGAAGAATATTCATATTAAGATATAATTGGACCGTTTATTTTGAAAGTGGTGTAAGTCCATTTTTAAAAAAAAATGAGATATGACGTATTTCATGCTTAATTT
>DWLR01001067.1:0-20160 GCA_018246295.1 Papilio alexanor hazarajatica
TTGGGGGAAATGTGCCATAATCGCCACGCTTGGCAGGCGGGTTGGCGATCGCAGTATGTTCCACCGTACTAAGAAAATAATAATAAAAACAATTACTAAATTACAAACTAATAAAATAAAATAAAAATTACATATTATTTTATTACAAACTTGTAAAATATAAAATAATGAATTGCAAAAAATATAAAAAAAAACAAAATAATAAATTGTATAATAATAAATTACAAATTACAAAAAAAAAGATAACATAAATTTGAAAATAGACAATTTGAATTACCAATGTAACTTGACCTCATTTCCTTATTGGCAAATGGGCTGATCATAGTCCTATTTAGGCTGGACCTTTTCGGTTGCACGGGATTACCCGTTTATAGGAAACAAAGTTGCTTCATTAGGTGGCTAGATGGCATGGCATATATATATATATTCATGTATACCACCTATTATAACTGTATGTATATATGTCCGTTTCATTGTTTTAACTCCTTATTTAAACCTCGGAGACTAGACAGAGAAAAGAGAACAGAGGTGTCATTCGTATTTTCCTCGGATTTTCATAGAGGTTTTGGAAGTCGGTCTTACTGTATTTTTTAAACAAAGAAAACATTAGAAATTAAAACTGACTAACTATTAACATGAATGGATTCAAATCTGTAACTCGATGTTAGAAAATTTGGATAGTCCTTTGTTAAGATAATTTGAAATCCTGGCTAATAACTTCACCACTAATATGGCATTGAGCTCATTCCTTGTAGTATTCCACATGAGTTTTAACGAAAGGAGTAATTTACCATTACACAGGATTATTTTTCCTATGACATTGACGTCAATATAGAATTCAAATTGTTGTTGTATTCGTCTAACAGACATAACAAGTAAAACAACCTGGAACAGAATGCAAATAACCTTTGCCCGAACGTTCCAATGCAAAGGTATTCGCTATTTAGTCGTTGCATTAGACCCTTCTTTTCCGTTTTTAATTCTAGATTTAGAACGAATTACATCAAACTCAACTAATTTATGTAATAACTATGTTGTCGTTCGAAGTACGAAACGAAGACATTAACCAATGTTATTAACATTAATAAATTATTATTTTCTCGCAATACTGAAAAAAGAGCAATACCAAGAAAATCATTAAAAAAGAGCAATACCAGACACACTTCAATTCATGAAGAACCTATCCTTTATAATTTATTCGCACTTTATGAAATTACTATCATTAAATTGCCTACTAGCTTTTTGCCCGCGACTTCGTCCGCGTGGAATAGTTGCTGTGGGCATCATTTTTAATAATTTTAGGGTACTTATTTTGAAAACTTTACACATATGAAAAGCTGTACATATACTTTAATATATTTTTATAAGACATTTTTTTTTGTTTCTCCATCCTTTTCTAAAGTACTTGGCGGGTTCCTTAATTCAAGTTTATTTATTAAGTAAAACCTAACCTAAAAAATGAACAACAAAAAAGGTCACATTACTTTAGACTTACGACGTAAATAAATTTAAGTGCTAGTCTGTTTCACCGCTGCCAAAATTTCGTCTAAAATCTTAGGTGACCCTCAAAAGATATGAACTCGATATATGGCCTTTTAGCGATAAATGACTATTCAAATGTTGCATTATTGTACTTATTTAATTTAAAATAGTAACTGGTATTCAGTATTGTCATATTTTTGTAACAGTTGATTAAATAACTGAGCAAATTATATTTAAATTGCCACATACTTTTTTGAAACGAGATTTTTTTACGCAATATATGACAAAGACTTCTTCAAACATTAAGATTGTACAAGTATACTTTATTATTTTTGACGAGTACAAAGTCAATTTTTAAATTTATAAAATCTATTTTTTATTATTTTATGCCATCTAGCGACTAAATTATGGAAATTTGTAAATAATTTTAAAGTTAATTTCTTCGCCCGCTTTGTTTAACCGCGCAATTCCGGTCAGAAATGAAAACGTTCAGCCTAAGTAGAATTATCATCATTCCATTTGACAATATAGATTTGAAATCAAGTTATAATCTCAAAATATGTATTTTAAATTTATTTTATCTTTGAACTATCATAATTTTAAAGAATATTACATAGTAAACTAAAGTTTCAGCCAAATCAACTAAACAGTCATTTTATAATATTTTTTCTAAGAAATGTTTGACGTAGCGCTTTAAATTGATATAACTTTTTTATTTATGCACTGATTAAAATTAAAAAAAACAGTAAATATTAAGTGAAGCTACCCACAACATAACAGTGAAAACCGCATCCCAATCGATTAAGCCGTTTCTGAGATTAGCGCGCACAAACTCAGAGAAAGGAATCTTTCTAAGGAAGTTCTGATCAGTTAAATTTTTATTATATGTATAGGTTGAATATTTCAGTATATTTATATCATTTATGTTATCAGTGACAAGCAAAAATTTAATGTCTCTATTTCTTTAGTCATTTTGTCAAACGTATAAAGTATTATCGTTGACTTAACCAATAATATATTAAAACGCAAAGTATGAATGAACAAATGGTTTTTATAAATTCATGTACACCAATAAAAGGAAAGAACCAAATCAAATTGACAAAAAAAAAATGAAATGGTCTATAGTTAAATTTAGGAATTGTGTAACAAATTCGCTGTCATCAATTGGACGTTGCTTTGTTTTATTATAATTCATTTATTCGTGCGCTTCGTTCATTCGCTTCATTGACGTTTGTACGAAGTATTGCACTTAAAATTTATTTAAATTGATAGCTCCGCCTGTATCCGTAATCGGAACTTAAATATTCAAGTTATTTCGTGCACGATTCCCTTAATTGCATCTCTCTGTTTGGAGAAAGATACTTCAGCAATTTAAATTTCTGAAAAATACAGAACAAATTACTTCAATTTAAAAAGATATTTAGATTTAACTTTTGCAAATATGGTAATAATATGGGAAATAAATACATCGTGAATAACCTAAATATGTTTCTGGGTTAGGGTATAATCATCGTAATAAATCCATTGTCAGTCGTTTATATAGTCGAAGAAAAATAATGTTTCTGAAAACTATGTTTTCCACAAACTTATAGTACAATGGTACTATTGATAAGATACTAGTTTACGCTGTAACGTTATGAATTCATAATTCTGAATTTTTAGCAATATTTATAATTATGTATTCACCTATGTATATGAAAATACTTATGAATTAACCCTTTGGGTACTATTAAAAAATTCGAGATCTTAGGTATTTAAGAACGAAATTTCAAATTACTTTTAATACATTTTATAATCTCAACGAGTAAACACCTTCTCAAACATGAAATCTCTTTTTAGATCTGCGAAACAATAGCTGCAAAGCACTATAGTGCTCAAAAGGATTTTGCAAACCTTTTATGATAAAACGACAACTGAGATATCTTGGAATACTAACCTAAATAAAAATATAAGAGCAATATCTTTTTTATGTTACACAAATTACATAGCTTAAGAATAAATTTAGCAAAAGTTTAATTTGATGTTTTCGTCCACCGTCAAATTGGAGGATACAAATATAGATTGCAAACTGAATATGGACAACGTAACATTTGAATTGCTAGGAAGTATCCTATTGTAAATCAAAATGGCTATATCACTCAATATTCGTTTACAATAAATCTGCTTGCCTAATTAACCAACTTCAAATAAGGAGGTTTTCAATTCGATTGGTTTTTTCTGTTTGTTATCGAAGAATTTCGTCATTTCCGATTTTTAAATTTGACGGAAATAGTATCTATCATTCGCAAGTGAGTCCTCTTTTATTTTAAATGTTATTAAACCTTTGGTTTCCAAGTTCCAAGTCCTTCAATCTCAATAGATATTCAATCTTCAATAGATTTGTAATGAAAGATATTATGATAGTCACAATATGACAGACATCGACAGGTTCGATTCCCACCCAGAATAAACATTTGTGTGCATGATCATGTCTGTTTGTCTTGTATCTGGATGTAAAGACCACAAGAGGGCGGGCAGCAGCGTCCTTTTCTGGTGGAATATACTAGGATCGCCAACCCGCCTGCCAAGCGAGCGATTATGGCACATTCCCCCCCGATTGATGCGATGGGGGAGATAGATAAGGGGGAAGCCTATATCCAGCAGTGGACGATCATAAGCTGAGGTGGTTGCTCGCGGCTTTGCATTCGTTCTTTTCTTATTTTCCTAGCAAGTTTTTTTTGTTATTTGATTCCGAGTATAAGAATAATTTCGATAATAACCCCAACAGTGGTAGAGTCCGCAACAATAACATCTGTTGCACGAATGGCGCTCGACCGGTGAAATACCACGACCTCACAGAAGACAGGCGTGAAGTAAACGCATTCTGCGTTTCGTCTGAGGCGTGAATTGCCGGAGGCCTAATTTTGGTCCTCTTACCTTTCCCATCCTTTTCTAATAAGGAAACGATAGGAAGGGAAGGAGGATTCGACGAGGAAGGGGATAGATAGGAGAAGGAAAGTTTTGTTTTTCTATCTGTCCCCTTCTCTGTCTATTAAAGGTAGGCAACGCATCTGCAACTCTCAAATGCTTGTTGCAGATGTCTATGGGTAGCGGTCACTTAGGCGACCGCTTGCTCGTTTGCCCCCCTTCTTGTATAAAAAAAAACTCCAAAAGGCGATGAATTATACAAATTCGCAAGTGGTTTTGTTTTTATTTAAGACATTATAAGATTGTTTATTTTTTGCAATTTCTTCAGTATCAGACAGTTAATATTTTAATCAAATGTTCATAACAAACTTCTCACTGTCTTCTCCCTTGTCAAAGTAAAGAACACCAAATTTCGATATCGGTATTACCATTAATTGAAGCGGGTAGGACTTGAATTCGTTATTGAAATCTTGTTCAGTTTTCGTGGCGAAATTGCCAAGGGGATTCTTGTAACTTGTGCAATTTTTATTTTAATTGGGTCGTATCGAATCGTATCTTAAGCTACATTGAATTTGAATACAAACGAAATTTATAATAGTTTAAATAATGATATAATCATTTTAGTGCAACATTACTAATAACGTTATCAGAGATGTATTAATGTAACTTTCGAATACGAATCGGATGATAACTCACTCTTGAACATAAGTCAAGCTTTTCAGGAGGCCATAAATTAACGTACCTATATATACATGTCATACCATACCATACCGGCCATATCAGTAAAAATATTATCCTCCTATCAGCTGAGCCAAAAAATGAATATTTTAGTTTGTTTATACGGTGGGATGTGATGGATACATATACATGAAATAGAAACTGCGATTTTGTTTTTAAATATTAGCAAAACGATGTTTGTATTAATTTTGGAACATAAAAATTACTCCTCAGGAATGTTAGAGTTTACGTCGTATCTAAAATTACAGTAGACTATTTACGGAAACGGTTTTACATTTAACGTCGAGTTTGAGTAAAAGAGATTTTTAGCGCGATGAGAAATAATGGATTCTACAGGGCGTCCAGCTTAACATACATGAAATGGCCTTTGATGTCTTTGAGTAGTACTCGACACGTTCGTCCAGCGTACCTGAAAGGCCTTCCCTCACTCACATTAGGCTCTAAGGGTTCTGATTTGCTTTTGCACCTTTCATTAGGTAGTCAGTACGTAGATCTAGACATTAAGCTCGAAGAGAGTACGAATCTCTGAAAATGAATGCTAATTTAAATTGCAGCATTCACAGACGCTGCTTTGTCTTTGCTAATGTCTTTGTTTACATCGTAAAGCAGTGTTGAAATGCTTCATAGAATATAAAGTGTTATATTAATATATATAAATAAATTAACGATTAAATATTTATATAGCTTACATAAATGTTTATAAATATAAATAAATAAAATATCACCACGGATATGACCCTGAAAAGTAAGCCGAAGGTTAGTCTACTATAGGTATATAAAAATCAAACCAAACATTATGCAAAGGGGATGATAACTTGATTTCTAATGAAAATAAATACGAAAGGAAAAACTCTGTCCTGCTTATTATTCAGCTCGCTCACGACGATGCAAATTTTCAAAAGAACCCAATTAAATACGCCACTAACAAGCTGCATTTATTGAATGCATAAGACACGAAATTAATGACATATTGTTTCTTATCTCCTTTTATTTCATCTGATTTGTTGTCGTTTAAATACAATATTCTGGGAGACATTATTTACACAAGGCCATCTGATCCAAACTAAGCAGAGCTTGTACTATTTAAACCTGATAACCGATATTTCTTTTCTTTTGTAAATACATACTCATAGATTGTTACACCCAAACTTAAGACAAATAGACATGTTCGTGCATACAAATATTTGTCCTGGGTGAGAATAGAACCCACAACCTGCGGCGTGAAAGGCAAGGATCGTGCGTACGTTACGGGCGTGAGTATTATGTTATGGACTGTAATAATGTTTGAGAGAGGCATCTCGCCACATATACACTAGAAATTCCACTCATAAAGTCATTAATTGCAATAATTGCTTTACAAAGACATAATAAGTTAGTTTAAAATTATATTAGATATCTCGTTAGTTTTCTATGATGAAGTCTACTTTCGAAAACGGATATTTGCCTATACCGAATATGCAATCACTGAGCTATCGTGACTGTAAGTAATCAAAGAGAAGGTAGTAATAGCTTTCGATTAAATTGATAGAATCTCCACTTAAAGTTAGACTGGAGTTATAAATCAAGCATTTAATTAAAGTCCACAAAATAAATGATTACAATTTTTGCCAAATTAAAGTTAATTAACTTTGTTAAATAACAGAGCAAACATAATCTTCATTCCGACTATTTAATGAAGTCTTTGGAGTGAATAAATTTTTAACACACAAACACACACACACACATATGCGTGTGTGTGTACATATATGGTAGATGCGTTGCATACCTTTAATACAGAGGAGGACGGTGGAAGGTCTTCCCTTTCCTTCCCCTGTCCTCCGTCCTCCGGACTAAAATTAGGTCTCCGGCACCTCAATCATCAGACGAATCGCAAAACACTTCTATTTTACGCCTGTCTTTTGTGAGATTGTGGTATTTCACCGGTTGAGCAGACCATTCGTGCAACGGACGTCGCCATTAGTTGTTGCGGACTATACCACTGTTGATTTTTTTTAGCGCAGGATAGTCGATTTCTTGTATAAAATAAAACTATATATAATAAGATACTTACCAGGAATAACGCTTACTTTTTTGTGGTATATACATATTCAACTTTTTCCATTTTTGTTGTAAATGTTCAAAAGCGAAAAGTAAGGCTCATTCCCAAATGACCTATCGGAACGTGTAAGACGTATTGACATATTGACGTATCGACATAAAATAAAAGAAAAGAAGAATTTTATTTCTATATACTTTTGTATTTTAATGTTAACGTTAGTTTTTCATTTAATTCGTTTTATTTAATCACAGCTGGATTCCAACTATAATTTTGTGAGCTATTTCAATTTAATAAAGCCAATTTAAAGTAAAATATTATGAAATATTAAGCGATAGATAATGTAGTGCTTGTAGCAATCGATTTTTATTTACTTTTTAACATTTCATCATTTATTTTACTGCAGATAAAATATTTACTGAAGTCAGGCTGGGAAAAAAAACATAAGTACACCGCTTATTTTACTGCAAACAAAAAATTCTTGATCTGAAATATTTTTTCACTATCTAGTTATAGATACAATAGAAAATAAATTTGTAAATTTAGCAACATTAATTTGATGATGAACATTCCTGATGGATTAGGATATATAGGATTTAATTTTTTTCTTTAATTTAAATTTACATGTTTAGTTTGGGTTTCATTACTGATATTGAGATTTTTTCCTTAGAGATTAGCGAAATAATCTCCTTTTTCTAGCTTTCGGAATATGAAATAAACTTTAGAATTATACATTTCATATTGCGTGTTCGTCACGTAGGGTTGTCCAATCTTGAGGGAATGGCGAGAGATATATTCAATTTTCATACGAGGAATGACTTATGATGTTTTAACATTGAGTCATATTATTACGGTTTACGTTTTTTATTATGTTCATCTATGAGAGAAAATTATTATTATTGTGATTCTGTCATTAAGTACGTGATTCAAGCAAAAAGTATCAAAACTAAAGACAGAAGTAATCGAGACTATAGATAACACAAAAGGAAATTAATTTCATTTAATTTTCTCGTGTTTCATCGATATGCCGTCTTTTTGTGTCACTCGACAACTCAACAAAAGTAATTTAAAATTATGTCACAAACTCGCGTAAAGTTGTCCAGAATTTATAGAAAGTTCTTTAATAATCACACGTAAAATGACAATTTAACGTATAAAGCGCGTAGATTGTAATAAATTATACAAACAATTATTCATTAATTTCTCGTAATATTAGTGAACATCGCCCGTCATTTTCTACAGTAAAATGTTGACATCTTGACAAGGATACGAGGGAACAACGTCAACTTTTTTTTTCGACGCAGCTTACTCGATTTTGTGTGTCAAGACCTAAATAAGATCAAATAAACTGTTGCAGCTTGGTTGTGTTTACAAATTTAAAAGGTGTTTCGGAAGAAGAGGATTTCAAAGGGCTAGGAAGAAAGACTAGGAGAAGAGAAAAGAGTTTGCCATACACTAAGAACCCAAACTGTCATTTTTGAGGCTTTTTACATTCCCCAGGACTTGATTGCGTATGTCAATCAAGAAATAAAATGAATTTATGTCTTCATTTGTTTGTCACACCAACAACCGAAGCATTAATCAACGTCATTATTGTAATTAAATTGAAAAATAAACTCGCTCGAGAATTTTACAAACATCTCGACACAATTTCAAGTTCTATAACGATATGTTGTTAGCAGTTTGTGAGCGGAGCGTAAATTAAAATAGTCTTCTAGACGCAAATACCACTCAACAGGTTCAAGTGGTGGAGCAAATTTAATTTTGCACCTCGTTCAGGAAATTCATGTTATTAATTTGTTTCATAAAATAAAGTAAATTTTATTTATTTTATAAACTAAATAAGTTTTAATTTAGCAATAGAAAAGGTTTGGAACAATTACTACAGCTACAGGATACCAAATTAGTCTTTATCATACTCATTATCGCCATCGTCATTATCTTCCGCAAGGATCACTCACTATACAATTCCTCGCCACCTACATACAGTGGACTCCACGGACGTTGACCAGATCGTCAATCCATCTTGTTGAAGGGAGTAATGTTGCGCCATCTTGTATAGACAGCGGCTAACTTCTTAAGCATTAGGCGTAGAGCGTATGCTTGAATATTAGGGAATGTTCGAGCTTTATACACTTAATAAATTATATAATAAAATGATACCTACTGTAAATTTGGGAATATGTATACATTGAAATAGAAAAAAAAAGTTTTTCTCGAAAATCAATGAAATAAGTTCATTTGTTCAAAAAGTTCGTTGTAACTTTACCTAGTGGTCTAGGTAAAGTTGCAGCGTTGGTAGTAATCTAAAACATTTTGATTCTGATGATGATGCCAAATACTACTTAAGATTAACAATTCTAAGTAAGTCAAGAAAATAAAGAGAAGACGTAAAGTCAGTTAGGCTTCCACTATTGGTTAAACAACAAATGTAGGTTTCTACTTTACGCCACTTGTGCTTCGGAGACTGCGTGTCAGACCAACCCAGTATTTTTATTTCGTACCATTAATAATAAGGATTTTGGCGCTTTAATAATGATAATATATCACAAATTTTTGAAATGGTTTTAAATTAAAAGTGCAGGAAGTCAAGTTTTCTAGAAGCTAAATAAAGCTCAAGTTGCAGCGGCGGCGGTAATTTAATTCCTTACCTCGGTGCCAAGAAACAGGTCACTACTTTACCTGTAAATAGTTTTATAAATAAATTAAAGTCATTGTGTTTCAAAAAAGGCCAAAATGATGATAAAAAATTATAGAATACAATGAGTATTGTAACTCATTTAATTCTATTTTTTCTTTTTAAGAAATTGCTAAACTTGTGGCAACGGGTTGTAACATTCCTCGTAGATCCAAAAAGAACGGAAGTCGCGAACGACATCATTTAGATAGACCTCTCATTTCTATGGGACTGTATTACCGTACTGACGGTTTGATCTAGATTGTGTGGAATACACTGCATAAGGGTGGCAAAAAATGGTCCTTGTGGCAAAGTGAAACGTTCTAGATGTACTGACCGGGTAGCTTAGTTATAGACTAAAGAAGGTGGTATTAGGATTACCCATAACCAACGAGCATACAGCGTCGATGTATGGATGTAGAAGATTCGTAAAAATGTTCCAGGATTTACCATTAGACGTTTAGATATACAGTTGATGTCCATACTTTTATCGCACATCGGGGTTTGTACTAAGCGATTCGAATCTTCGTTGCTCGTGCGTACGGCATATGATTGAAACAAGTTGCCTTCAGTGTCTCTAAACAAATATGATGTATCTTCAAGCGAACAGTGAATATTATGTTACTAAACTAGTGTGTACTATCTTTTGACCACATCACCCTTTAAAATCGGTTGAGGATAAGTGCTAGTTTATTTCATATAAAAATCGTGATAGATGAAAATTCGTACTGTTTGTCGGCCTTAATTTAGAGGCGTGGATGGTTATTTCTTAATTTAAAAATTAAAAAACGAAAAAACAAATAATAGAAAATGCTTTGAATAGGTTGTGTACAGTATATAAGGAAATCGGATTTCACCAGTTACAGCCAAGACTTCATTAGTAAACGAGGCTGCGCGCCAGTATTAAACCTTAATATTAAACTATTAACAAAGCAATATTTGCTTTCAGCGATCTTAATATCAGACCATAATTAAATTGTGCAACACAGAGATATTAACATTTTATTAAAGTTGCTGCGTCAGCTAAGTTAGTCATTAATAACGATGTTTTAATACGTACACTAAACGAAAATTGCAACTTAACTTTTCATCTTTTATTAATAATTACGATTCTTATTTTCGTCGTAAGATACATTTTATTTCGAAGTTTCATTTTACTTACATATGTCCAAATCTTTCATTTTTAAATGAAGTATTTCAATACGGTTAACTACCTTTTACTTTTTAAAAACAAGAAAACAAGTAAAAACCTAAATCGAGAGTTAGTAAATAAAATAAATGTATAATAAGAGACAGTATTGATGAATTATGTAGAAAGCACGAAAAGTACAAGAGGTAGTGAATAATACTAATTAAAAAAAACAAACAATAAGCACGACTCACACATATCACTGTTTGTATATGATACTACCACCACCACCACCCCAGCCAATGATCGTCCACTGCTGGACATAGGCCTACCCCATTGATCGCATCATTGGGGGGAATATGCCATAATCGCCACGCTCGGCAGGCAGATTGGCGATCGCAGTATATTCCACCGTACTAAGAAAAGGACGCTCCTGCTCGTCCTCCGGTGTTCTTTATATCCAGATTCAAGACAAACATGACATGTTCATGCACAAAAATGTTTGTCTTGGGTGTGAATCGAACCCACGACCTGCGGCGCGGCAGGCAAGTGTCTTGCCACTGCGCCTGCCGGTAAGTCATATATAATATAAAAATACGAATTCTTCAATATCAACCAAGACGTTTAGTTCACAATGGAACCAACATGCTTACAAACCTATATATATATATACATACTCAAGGAAGACATTACTATCACTCGAGATTTTATAAGCAAAGTACTTGGACAGTGATTTATTTATATTTTTTTATGCACAAGATTTTAAAAATAAAGCTTCAAATCACAAAATGTACCGCTGCCTTAAAATTAACTTTGAATTAAATTACTGTGCCTATTCAAATCACCCTGTAATCGGTCTCACTTTCTGATGTAAATTTATTCAGCTAACGAACCGAAAAATGAACTGAGATAAATACGTTTTTTGTAATAAACGAATTGATTTGTATATATTTTTATTGAATGAATTTTATGTCAGCGTGCGGTTTTTGTCAGTGTTCCATATAAAAATAATCTCTTAAATTTTTGAAAAATTAAACCGACTTTAATTTATATAATTTTATATTTAAGTAATTATTCATTTTATATATCATTTTCAGTAACGTTATATCTTATTACAAATACCTACACAGGGCTTTTTTTTTAATCTACCAATATGTAAATTTTCGGTATACCTTCAAAACCAGACGTTCAATAGCATTGAAAATTAAATGGGACCTTGCGATTGTCTTCTTTGAAAACAAATTGGTAACCGCTTCATAAACATTGAAGTTTTGAGGTAACATCATAAAAAAGTCTATAAGCATATTGAGAACCTTCTTCTTTTTTTGAAATCGGTTTTAAATATTTAAAACATTCAAAATCTCCATCGTATAATTACAATTGTTAAACTTTGTGCCAAAAAAAAGTTAATTGACGAATTCAAAAAAAGAATTAAAGTTCTAAATCAAACAGATAAAAGGGATGCCAAAAGTATAAAGGCCAAAATGGTATACGTAAGTACAAAAGAAAATCACAAAGCTCTCGCAATGAAATCATAATTAGGTGAGCTATTAACGTAGTTGTTAGTAACGTTGTCACAATTGTGATTGTAAAGCGAACGTAATCACAAAGCGTTAGGGGAAGCACAACACGTAGCCTAGCCTCGGCTTTGCACGCTTTACTCTTGTGTACTTTGGTGGTGACAAAACAAACATCAGTTTTCACACCTGTCATTGCGAGCTGCTACGAAGGTGCTACTTTATTCATTCTTAATACTACAAAAACCACGACAGTTTCAATTCGTCTACTTTTTTAAGCGATTGCTAATTTCTTGTGATTTCAGAGTTCATAGAAGTCAAGTACGAGGACCACCGAGTAAAACGACCTTATGATCTAGAATACAAGCGTGAAGTCTCTACTTCCAAAAAATTACTATTACTAAAAAAATTAAATTACTACAAAAAAATACATGGAGGGATATGTACCTCTGTACATATCCCTCATGTATTTTTTTATAGAATAAGGGAGACAAATGAGCAGCGGTTCGCCTAACATTAAGTGAACCGACGCCCATGGACATCCGCAACACCAGAGGAACTGCAGATGCGTTGCCGGCCTTTAAGGAAGAAGGTTCATTAAGGTTTTTATTATTTTGTATTATTATTCATTTAAGGTTCATTCTTCTGCTTGAAGACTCTCTCAATTTTTACCTGATGAGTGGGGTCCCGCATCCTCATTCTGCCTTTTCCTATATTCTAGCTGGAAATGCCTTTATACTCTCTTCTCTTCTGCTGTCTCGAATGTTTATGATACAGGGTAATTACATGTGCACCTACTACTATAAAAATGTGAAATTAGTATGGACCATAACGATATAGTTGTTCCAATAAAATTATCAAATAAACGTAACTCCCACCCATAACACATAACACACATTTCCATTTGACGCGATCCTGACATACCTCTTTCGCTTCTTCTACGCGCTGTTATATTACCTTGGCACTAATTTGATGGATATAAATTTTTCTAAGACGACCCGTACCAATACTGCCACTCACATTTGCAAAATAGATTTTTTCTGTCACTTTATATTCGTTCTATCAACATGCCAAAATCACCGAAGCCTTTTACAATTCTGGTCACATCTTCTTTCAAGCCACATTTTTCCCTTACAACGCTATTTTTAATTCTATCATTCAGAGTTACGCCTAGCATAGTTCTCAAGGATCACTTCTCAGAAGCATTAATACCACAAACTTGCTTTCGAATAGCATTTTATTATTAAGGTAATATGATATTAAAATGGCAAGTAGTGCTGGCTATTTTCAACTACGTTCATTGTGTGCACTGCTCAAGTATCCACTTAACTTTAATACAGCACTTAGTAAAGTTTATATAAGTAAGCAACTGCACACCGTGATAAACTTTTGAGTGTCCGTTAGCAAACATGAAACAGGTACTTATAAGTAATTTTTACTGACTCATACTGTTGACGAAATTTTGTGAGACATTAGTAAAATAATAACAATAGTTTTCAATTTTGTTTTTTTTTTATATTTAAAAATACTTACTCGAAAAATATCAATATATTGAACCAAAAGTTTACCTCTGCCAGGCGTAAGCCTAATCATTTGCTTATTTTATGACAGACTTGTTAACGCTGTGCCATCCTGTAAGTGATCATTCCAGAACCTACTTACTTACTTACTAACCTGACTTCATCGTCTATTTATTTATATGTCTTTTATTATCTGTGCGCATAAAGTTGACGATGACTGACTGAGTACAACTTAGTATATGTAAGTATGAAGTACGCATAGTTATTGGTACAGACCAGGTGAGCCAGATAAAAATGGGTGATGAGTTGTCTCACATTTTCACTTATCAGTACAGGACTGTGAAAAAGTAAATACTAAATACTAAACTAAATACTAAATGTCACTCACTCATAAAGTAAGTGACATCACTTCATGAGCTACTCATCGGCAAACCTTGGGCGCGAACAGTTCCTTTAACCTGTTTTAATGTGGTCTTCCTATTGCAGGTAAGTTTACACATGGAAGAGGGCGGGTGGGACTTACTTGGGAGGCTACTACTCACCACCGTAGCATAGCCACTTTACAAAACAATGTAGGTTACCTCCACCTCAGCCCATTATCGTCCACTGCTGGACTTACGCCTCCCCCATTGATTACATCATTGGGGGTAATGTGCCATAATCGTCACGCTTGGCGGATTGGCGATCGCAGTATATTCCACCGTACTAAGAAAAAGACGATGCTGCCCGTCCTCTGGCGGTCTTTACATCCAGACTAAAGACAAACAGAAATGTTCATCCACACAACTGTTTGTCCTGTATGGGAATCGAACACATGATCTGCGGCATGAAAAGCAAGTAGGTAACCTCATGCGCAATAAATTATTTTATTTAGATCTTGTATCATGAGTATGCTAAAGGTTTAACAATCGATATATTCGTATTAGATTACTTCATTGTGAGCTTATCTGGCAATAGTTAGCATAAATTACTTAGAAACTTTTTTCCCATCATTACTAAAGTCCAGTATCGTAACAATGGCAGCTAAATCCGAAGCAAAAATCGCAAATACCTTGTTTTCAGTTAAATTTTCTCAGTAATGAAATATTTCTTTATATTTTGAATTCTTGAATTATATAAAATATCACAACGTGGACATAAAGTAATTTCGGTAACTAAACCCTCCGAGAGCCGAGTCATTTATTCTGGTGTTCCAATTTGGCCTTTATGAATATTATCTTGTGTTATTTCAGACCACCCCCTTTCCTCTCCTCTGAAGATTCCATCTTTCATCGCATTTGTTCTCAAAAAAATAAACTCTTGGAGGAATTTTAATAATTTTGTTATGAAATCTCCTATAAGGTAAATTCTGGAATAATTCCATAAACCAACAAAAGTACATGTATTTAAAATGGCTATTTATCAACTGTTGCTATGTTATTATATATTATATCTGACTTTGAAAATAATTCCCATTTTATCTATGAAAGCTTACTGCGAAATGCAATCACTCATTTTCTGCCTAATACTCTTTTTTAAGGTGATAGCTGTGTGTTTTACATTTGTTTCTATCCTACATTACTACGGAATATTAGTTAAGAGTCAAAACAATATTCCATTTATTTATTTACAGTCCTTTTATTTAATTATTAAAGTCTTGGTACATTTACTTCTTCAAAGGCTACTCCGTATATTTGGGAAAAGACTTATCATAATGATTCATTTAAGCAACTTAAGATTTTATACGTTGCTTGCGAAAATATTAAGTTATACCAGGCTCGTAATAAAGTCGCGGCCCGGGGCGTGACGTATGGCCACTATTATGATCAAGCCTTTCGGTACTGAACCACGAACATTTTCTTCGAGATTCTCTTATATTATACCTTAGAATTCATATTATGGAAAAAGCTGCGAAATTACTTCATTATTAAGTTTTCGTCAGTCTATACTAATGTTATTAAAATAAAGATTCTATTGTTTGTTTGAGCAGAACAAAAACAAAATCTACTGAACCGATTTTAAAAATGATTTTACCGTCATCAAATAACATAGGCTTTATTTTGTTTATTTCTTTATTTGACTACATATCTATTTATCTATCTATCTACTCTAACGAAGCAGAAAGTTCGCCAGTATAAAATAAAACAGGTGGACATTCTCAATTAAAACCACGTAGCAGCTTGTAACATAAAAATATAAAAACTTGCGTAAGACATTAATAAACAATAAACTATTAGTTAACTCCATTGCCTGCCCCTATGTCACTCCGGGGAAGAATACATCTTCTACTTCTTCTTGAAGTGCCTCTCCGATTAATGAAGGTTGGCAGTCAGTTCAGCACATCTACTTCTGTCCTTTGCGAGGAATAGTTGGGCTGCTCTCGCGATTCCAGTCCATTCTCTAATGTTTTTCAACCATGATTTTTTCAGACGACCAACACTCCTTTTACCAACGACTTTGCCCATCAAGATGAGTTGAAGAAGTTCATACCTCTCGTGCCTAAGCACGTGGCCGAGGTAGGATACATATCTATTCAAAATCGGTTCAACAGTTTATGCCCCAGAAAGTCACAATTGAACGGGCATACATATAAACAGACTTACATATCCGTGAGAAATAACACCCTCCTTTCAGTCGGGATAAACGGTTAAACTCACGTCGAGGTAGTCCGGTGTAGGCACTTCGAATAATTTTGGACTTGATGGAGATCCATCATGGTGAATTATTCTTCTGTTATATCTTCAAAGACAAACTAAATCGGACAACTCACAGAATAACTTTGGTTTGGATTTTTAAGTGAGGTAGGCAGAAGAATATTTAATTTCTAAGATATTACACCTTTAATATAAATAAAGTAATTTGCCAAATTCTAGCTCATAACATTTCTGGTTAATACTTATTTCATTTTTTAAAGCGAAGCTTAAATGTTGAAAATTAAAATGCTTAGTATTAAAACTATCAGTTTATTTTTAAACTATCAGTTTATTTTTAAACGCTTTTTTGTTTTTGAAAACTTTATTTTTTATTTTCTCTATATTCTAAAAAAAAAACAAATATTACGGTTAATTAGATTAAAATTAATTAAAAGTATAGCGTATAAGATGCACACGCATAAGACGCAATCACTCATTTTCATTTCATCTTAACATTGGAGGGGTCAACAGTGGTCGTCAGTAAAATCATAAAATGCTCTATACCTGCTCCTTCAATAAAAAAATACAAGTTTCTACTGACTAACGTTAGGATTAAAACGCTTATGAACATTTTTATATATGATTCTTAACTTTAAATTCTTCATCTCTTTCTTTAACTTACCCGGTGCATTTTTTATTGCTTAAAAATAATCATTTTAATTAACAAGTGTCCTGAATTGACCCTTTGACTTAAAAATGAATTTTATGCAAGAGACGAAGTTAATAGACTAGGAAAATCCGTGAAAGCTATTTATAAATGAAAAAGTGACCTGAATCTTACGATCGAGGTGAAAAACTGAATTAACCTCCTACTCCGCTACCTTTAGAACTTGTAGTCTGTTTGCTCGGTAAAATTTTCATAATTTTATATAAAACTGTGGCAGTAAATGACTGATGAAAATAGATTACTACGATATTAATAAGTTTAAAAAGTGAATAAATTGTTATTTAAGCATCGTCGGACCAAGTTGGTAATACGTTTTTTAACCTATTACACTTTTACATTGCTTTATTTTCTTAAAATTACTTACTACTGTGGCGCAACGACCCAAAGTGGGTCTTGGCTTCCGACACTACAGAGCGCCAACGTCGCCTAGTCTGCACCGTCTCCTGACAGACGACAGCTTGTAGCTCGCGTAGATCTAGTTCACAGCATCTTTACAGCGGTATCTGGGCCGGACGTTAAGTCGGCAGCAATCGGGGTTCCGAGATATGCTCTCTTGACGTCTCGGTCCTCTCTCATCTTCAGCAGGTGGCCCATTCAGCGGAGTCTCTGGGCTTTAGCTTCCCCATGATATTTGGTTCGCCTATCAGTCTCTCGATTTGCTTAAAGTTACTTTCGAAATTTACTTTGGTATACTTGCAACATTATAGACTTATAAATCTCATAGATTGATTGTGATATTATCAGTGTAAAATGCACCGAACTGTAACAGGATAAACTTTGGTATTTTTTTGTAATCATATACTAGTTGTGTACACTGTTGATTAGTTATATAATAAAATAAAGTGAAAAATGTAATTGTAACTAAAAATAAATATGTACCACCTGAGTCTTCAACGCAAACAATAAAACATGTGACTCTGAAGGTGATTTAAGACGCCACTGTAGGGAAGTTAAAAGAATATTATAATTTTTACGTCGGACGAAATAAATTACCTACATAATTCATAAGAGGAAATGTCTGTTTTTGTAGTAATGTATATAGGGAAAATATTTTTCGCAAGATGTGACCCTTTTTTGTCTGTAAGAAATTGCACGTGTATAAAAAAACATTGGGACTAGCTTTTGCTTTTTGAACGAATAATTTTAGGTTGCGATATGATCAAAGCATGGTCCGAACAAGTTTAACGATAACTTGATTAATTTTCCCACTGTGCATAACGTAAAAAAAAATGTAATTACTTAATAGCAATATTAAAGTTATAAAATGCGTATTTTTCGGGCGCTGTCAATAAGAATGTAAATTATAGGATTAGGTACCATTTCAACAGAAGTTTAAAGTTGAATAAGACATGCGAAATATTTTAAAAATAGTGATAACATCTTACCGTCTAGGATTATCAAACTTTATAAAGTTGATTCGTATTGATTTTAAAATTTAGAGAAAAAAGTCTAATACGTGAAAGTTGCAAAATAATAAGCAATTGTATCAATTTCCGTACATCTGCCATGTATCATGATGGCCTGTCAAATTATGTTGTCATGTGCTTTGAGGTTGTTACATTGTAACGTTGGGGGAGCAAGTACGTATAAATATTACAGCGGATTGTCTACGTACTCGCCGCCAAAGTTTATTCCTCTATTTTTGAAAGCATACAATAGTGTAATTAAATCTCTTTTACTAAGGCGCTGTTGCTTAATCATAACGCCAACAAACGATAATCTTTTATGTTAGACCTGTACTACTACGGCCTTATTGTATTACAGTTTGACATTCGCTCATTAAAATTAACCTTTGATGAACGATTACGGTTAAAGTTCTTTGGAGTCTTATTAACTGCCTATTTTTACTTATTTCTTGTATGTGCTTTAAGTTTTAGCAAATTCATCATTTACGGAGGACAAATTTTCCATACTCCTAAATTTGATTTAGGTATAACTAGAATGTCTTCATATAATAATAGAATAGAGATGAATAAAACTGTATTCACATACAACAAAATCGTTGATAAATGTTACTTAAAATTCTTAGATAGTTTCACGAAACAAAGATGCCATTGGCGCAGTGAATTAAATGTATCTACGAGAGCCAAAAAACTTTTACAAAGTTAGCGAATACAAGAAGAAAATAAATAAAAGCAACTCATGTTTTTTCCATTTAGGAAAAAAGCACTAAACATTATTCTTATATATACTTTATAAAACAAAAGAAACTGACTTCCTCAGTGGTTGAAAAACAATAATGATTACAAGTCTGACATTAAGCGAATCATGCAGCCAATGAAAATTACGCTCATTAGATGACTTGCATATCTCTCATAAACCTTTGGCTTTCATTCTTATAAAAATGAATCAGTTAAGCTAGGTACATTTTACAATCACATAAAATACTGAAAAGTTAGTCGTACTTTTTGTCACTTTTTACTTTGTAATTATTAGGAGCAATGTCTCACCCAATGTCTTCCAAAACGTATATAAAGAGCACAGTAAATGCACTTCCCTGGTAATAAGGCTATTTCAGACGGTCCATAACTGAAACTTTCATAGCGAAAATTTCATAATACGCAACTTGTTTTTAAAACAAAAAAGCAACATTTTTAAAGGTGCTAAAACATTTTTTTCTCAAATTCTTTTTCAAACAAATGAAAGTTTTAATAAACAATTTCAAGATAGTGCAAATCCGAGTAAACAGAATGCTTCAATGTTTGTTGGCGACGAATATGTTTATATGTTATGAATATTTTAATAGAAATGCGAGATCAAGACATTTCTGGAATTTTTAAAAGAACGGGCATCAAAAGGATTTTTTGTAGTTGAGC
>DWLR01001068.1:0-20152 GCA_018246295.1 Papilio alexanor hazarajatica
ATGCCGCAGTGTGTACCGTATGCCGCAGTGTGTACCGTATGCCGCAGTGTGTACCGTATGCCGCAGTGTGTACCGTAAGCCGCAGTGTGTACCGTAAGCCGCAGTGTGTACCGTATGCCGTAAGCCGCAGTGTGTGCCGTATGCCGTAAGCCGCAGTGTTTATCGTATGCCGTAAGCCGCAGTGTTTATCGTATGCCGTAAGCCGCAGTGTGTGCCGTATGCCGCAGTGTAAACCGTATACCGCAGTGTAAACCGTATACCGCAGTGTAAACCGTATGCCGCAGTATGTGCGGTGTGTGTCTGTTATATATCGTGTGTGTGTGTTATATACCGGTGTGATATAATCGTATATATCATGCAACAATAACGAAAAACGTGGACATGCAAAGAGTCATAATGCGACAAGGTTAGTGGTCATGCAGTAATAACAGACATGTACAAAAGTATAAAAAAACCATAACTTATAATAAAACCGTAACAAGTCCTTCACCGTTCCTAACCAAACCTTCCTGCGAGTTAGCTGGAGACTTGATGTTGTCGCGATAACGTCGTTAGTGATCCTATGAAAAAAATTTAAATTTTAAACTGCGATAACAATATTAGTTCCACAGGACATACGAAAATGTATCCCTCTTCAAAGTCTTTAACCGCCTTAATAAGCCGGTGCGATTTGCCTCGTTGCCTATATCAAGACCGGTGTACAATACAGTACACAGGTTACCTTATCCACTGAAAGTGCTCATAGACAACTAACCTGTACGATGCTATGGAGGCATATGTGCTGTGCGGTGTCCTGCATGACGACGTCTACGATGAGGCTACGCTGCTCCACGGCAAAGGCGTGCGGCACGTGCTTGTCGCGCGTTCCCGTCGCGCCACCTCCTTGCCCCTCAGCCAGAAGTACCGCTTGTCCACGCGCTCCACTGCGATCATCACTTCCTCATCCAGTCGCCATCTGAAATGTAATACATTAAAGTAAAAAAAATCTGAACGTGAACGTACCAGTAAAAGTCCATCACAATGCAATCAATGGAACGCAAAGAGGACAAATCATTATTTTTGAAAAAAAATAAACGTCTTTGCCGTTTTAAAGTTAAGCGACTTAACCGATCTTAATGAAAATTACAAATTTTAATATTCAGAAAACGTGATAACTTACGCATATAATAAGCTAGGTTACATAGGTAAAAGGTTACGAACTCACATTAAGCACTAGGGCATGGCATTGTTGCTGCTCGAGCGACTCCACCAGTATGATGTCGGGCTGCTCGTTCTTGATGTCGCCGGTCTTCATGGACAGCGTCTGCGCAGGCCCAGCCACCGCCGCTCCGCTCGCTGGTGTCGCTGCTAACAAAGTTATCATTTATGTGGTTCCTTTGTTAATTAAAATAAGTAAAAAGGTAACAATATAATGTTAATTCTAGTAAAAATAAGATTGGTTACAATAAAAACCCTTAAAAGTAATTTTGTTGCTGATTGCAGATATTTAAAGATTAGCTACCTTCAATTAAAAAAAGAAAACAACGTTATACTAATTTTAAAGAAAATAACGACAAAAACACCGTATCAAATTAGTGTTATAGAATAATTGAGAAATATCATCAATATCAAATAAACACATCTTTGTATTTATTTGATAAAATTCTAACTTCTAACTCTTTATATCTAACATAGTCGTGACTTATAACAAAATATTCATCACTATGTTAAAATATGTTGTTAAAATATCGGTACTTACGTTTTCCGGGCTAATGAGTGTGGTCAAAAATAAAACATTTCGTCCATCTCACTGCTGACCTAAAAGGATCTTAAGTCAGGGGAGTTGAACTCAACGTCACTTCACAGTAGTTTATTTTATTACATTTACACTATTTAACACCACTTGTTAACTCTTCGTGTTCTCGCTCACGACTGCCTCAGCCTGCCCGCCGTCATTACGACTTCACTCGATCCCCACCATAATCCCCACCATAATCGAATGGTGGTGGAATCGACGATATCGCCGGGTGTATGACAAACGGAATCAATACAACAACGTATTATGAAAATAAATTCGTTAAAATAAAATTGGTAAAATTATTAATTCAATTATTTTTAACATTTTAATTAATATAATGTACTGGAATGCATTAACTTATAATGTAGATAAGATAAAAAGAATTTAAATATAAATCCTAGATATGATCGACAACGTCGCATTAAGTTGAGACAAATTAAGACGGCAAGAAAAATACGCAAAATTAATCAAATTAATTAAGTTGATCAATTTAGAAAATCTTTAAGTATACTTATGTAATGAAATGAAATTAATTAAAATTAATGACACATAAAATATTGGACGCTGTGTCAATACACCGGCGCAACGAATGTTTGACATATTTCAACAACGAAAATCTGAAGTCAATTCTCCATAGAAGTTATAGCTTTAATATTTAACTAACAATATTAAAAACATGAATTGAGGGATTGATTTTGTACAGTATTTACTTATAATTCAAATTTACAAACAGTCATGTGAATATAAAATAGTATGGACGCGGAATACAATAAAAATCGTTATAAATTCAATGTTAACGAAATTAAAAGCTCTTGAAAGTTTAATAATAAATTGATAATATTAAAATATGAATTTAGACATTATTTCTATGGAGAATTGACTTCAGATTTTCGTTGTTGAAATAAGTCAAACATTTGTTGCGCCAGTGTATTGACACACCGTCGCATATTTTCAGTAACATTAATTTAGTTTAATTTCGTTACACAGGCATGCTTAAAGGTTTTTTTTTTAAATTGATCGACTTATTTAATTTGATTATTTTTGCTTAATTTTCATACAATTAAAATTAAATTATTAAAAATTATGAAAAAACTGAACAAGTAATAATATTACTGTACGAAACCAACCCATTAATTCATATTTTAATATAATCGGTCAAGTAAATATTATTAGTAGAATATTGAGGCTTTAAGTGCTACTAAAATTTGTTAATTTTTGACTAAAAATAGTTCTGACTGAATTCCGCATCCATGTGGTTGTTGACACACCGCTTCTCATTATTTTAGTTGGAAGAAAATTAAAAAAAGTTTATGAAATTAAATAACTTCTAGAATTTAAAAAAAAATTTTCTTCAATTTGAATTATTGTTGATAAAAATATTCGGCGCTGTGTCAAAACACCGGCGCAACGAATGTTTGACTTATTTCAACAATGAAAATCTGAAGTCAATTCTCCATAGAAATAATATCTAAATTCATATTTTAATATTATTAGTTTATTATTAAACTTTCAAGAGCTTTTAATTTCGTTAACATTGAATTTATAATGATTTTTATTGTATTACGCGTCCATACTATTTTATATTCACATGACTGTAAATTTGAATTATAAGTAAATACTGTACAAAACAATCCCTCAATTCATGTTTTTAATATTGTTAGTTAAATTTAAAGCTTCAAAGAGGTTAAATACATTTTTTTACATTACGTTAATAACGGTTTTATTTATTTTTCATATTTTAATTAGAAGTCTTCTCGATACAAAATCAGTGTCTTAATTCATTTTTAAATATTATTTGTAGGAATATTATATTGAAACATTAAGTTGAAATAAGTCAAACATTCATTGCGCCGGTGTATTGACACAGCGTCGAATATTTTTATCAACAATAATTTAAATTAAAAAAAAGTTTTTTAAATTGAAGAATTTATTTAATTTGATAAACTTTACTTGATTTTTAAAAAAACTTTTCTTCAATTTAAATTATTGTTGATAAACTTTACTTGATTTATAAAAAAACTTTTCTTCAATTTAAATTATTGTTGATAAAAATATTCGACGCTGTGTCAATACACCGGCGCAACGAATATTTGACTTATTCCAACAATGAAAATCTGAAGTCAATTCTCTATAAAAATAATATCTTAATTCATATTTTATATTATCAGTTAATTGTTAAAGTTTCAAGAGCTTTTAATCTCGTTAACAATTAATTCATAAAAATTTATATTGTATCCGCGTCCATACTATTTTGGATCTCTCCTTCTCTCTCCGCCGCCTCCATGCGATTATGAATTGTCATATTTTAGTCTTTTTATTCATGTTTATCCGGTAAAACTGTGTAAACCAAATTTGCATACTTTTATAACGATACAGTGACTTCTTAAACTAACCATTTTTTTTTTAATTACAAACATTATTTATTTATAAGAAATAAATGTCAATTATAAAAATAGTTCGTTTAGTTGACCGACCGCAGCGCCACCATCGGCGAGAAACATTGACATTACTTTACGGAACCCGACATTTTATAAAAACAATCCCATTAGCGGAAAGCTCAGTTTCTGCCGTGAGTGTGAACAGTTAACATTGTAAGTACAATCTATATCGGATTTTATAAAGATTTTTAAAATCGTTCAAATGTAGTATCTAAAATAAGTCGAATCATTTTCATTGCTATTTTTTTCATTCTGAAAACCAAGCGCTTAAAGAATCGCAATTGTCGCTTTGTCCGGTGAAATTTAGATAAGCTCTGCAAATTATAAAATGGTACATTTTTAGAAAAGCTGATGCACAATACAAGAGCGTCAGTTCTGCTCATTTTCTTTTCCCTTAGGAGTTTCTCTGACATCAGAAGTGGGAAACCTTCGTTTATCTCCGTTGTAATGTTATGTTTCAGAGTCGAAGCGCAACATCGATCGCGTGCTAAAGCAAACATAAAGATACATATCGGTCACCAGTTGGCCCCTGACAACTAGCGATATGCCATCAGCGACAGCAAACTTGGGTTAAACTTACTATATATATATAGTACTAGTACTAGTATACTATATATATTACGTCCCATACTCGTGGGAACGACTATGGAACTTTATAGCAAAAATAAAAACAATGATAGATGTTTGGGAGAGGTCGCAGGAGACATCTTAATCATGTCCGACATGACGATTTCGTTTTTCGATGAGGATGTTGAAGCAGTTTTTGGACGTCAGCCTGGCGTCCCAAATAACGCGCTGCGGATGAGGCGGCAACGCGGAGCCTGCGAAAATAGGCCGAGAAGTGTGTCTCGGTACTTATGTTAAGATTCCCCTCAGGAACCACAAAAAAGAGGTCATTAAAAACATCACCTACAGAAAAGGCCGACCCAGCTGTGGCCTCCTCCTGGACGAGGGGTCGTGTTAGACGCCCTGCAGGAGCTTACAGCTTCCTGAGGAGGCTACCGACCTTTTTTCGTCCTAACACATTTAAAAGTGACATTCTATTGGTTATTGATTTTGCGTCAACGTCTCAAGGCGTACGAAACTTTCAAACAATTGTCTTTTTTACAGTGGAATACCGCCAAGGAACCCGATTCTACAATGAAGGTGAGCGACTTTCTTTCTTTTATCAAAACATCGATAGCACCGTAATTGGTTATTTGTAAGTAGAAGGCGGAATTAGTACGTTGCAAGGAACGAGACAATTTTTCTGTAAGTAGAATACCACCATGGGACTCGACTGTACACACTATTTTATCTTTCTTTTGTAGTTTTTTCTTTCTGACGGTAGGTACTGTGCTGACGAGTTTTCCTTGATCAACAAATTATTTTCTTTACTATTGAGTGTAAAGCCCATAGTACTTTATTCTTGGCACAGTTTTGATAGGTAATTAAAGCAACTGAATTCTGATGCTCTTAATCACAATATCCTGTATTTTCTGTAAGAAGGTTGTTCAAAATTGCCAAATATCTATGATATTAAAAATAAAAGCAATGCTTAATCTCAGCTCAATTACTATATTAATAAAATTTTGAAACTTGATGATACATCATACATTTAAACATAACAAATGACCTATGACAATTGACGATAATGCGGCATGACTGATTCTGAATTCTTGCTCTCAATACCTCTCTTCTCTTCTCTCTTCAGGGTCTCCAGATGGGACGACCTTCACTATGGGACAAGTGGTGGATCTCCTAACCTATAACGAAAGCTGCTACGACAAGCGAACTGCTACGCTGAATGAGCTACAACGGTTTGGACGTTCTTCAGGAGAGTTCGAGCAGAAGCCGCCGATGTCGAGGAAGATGCACTGTTCACAGGTATTTATCCTGAATTTATTCGATCTGTGTTGTTGAGTTATACGCCCAATTCATTTCCTAAATTAGTACCGGCTTTAAAAACATTTAGAAAACGTAAAATTGAAAATAGAGGTACTAAATATAACGATGTTATAAAACTCCGTGTTATGGGACCTTTAAAGGATCAAATCCAATGTTGTAATTGGACGGAAGTGCAATATGCCGAACCATTTATCACGACACTGCAAGAATCCCTCTATAAAGACCCTGTTTTATCACAGTCAAACAATAATTTAAATCCCCGTGGCAGTTTTAGTAACGTTAGGGTTATTGATGGCGAATACTGTCTTTGTAAGGGCCACTTAGGGAAAATTTGTTACCGCTGCCGACGACGTCGAGTGACGAACGTAATTCCCTAAATAAAGTTATTAATTATTGTTCGTCTATTAATCGTAATACTTTTCCTTATACATTCAAAAATACTGCACGATCAGAGTGGAGTTATTGCGTTCACATAGTGCCGCTAGGTGGCACTCGAGTCATAAACAACGATCGGGTGTTTTGTACAAGTCTAGAAAAAACTTAAAATGTCGTCACGTAAATGTAAATATGATGCTGATGTATTTTGTTACATATGTAGTCAATTTATTAAAGATTGAGATGTAAAATACGAACTAGACATATCACGTTCTTTGTGAAGCCTGTCCTGTTCGGCATCAAGACAAGCCATGGCCTCCACATGTTACTTGTAGTTATTGTAAAAAATGTTTGGAAGGTAAGCATTTTTAATTAAACGGTGAATCAAATATAAATATATTAACTTTTATTTCTATATTTTAGGTTGAAAAATAAAAGCGTGCACTTTTAAATTATTTTCCATTTTTTTTTGTATGTTATTTTGTGTTGACCCGTGTAATCGATATGATTTGATTTATTTTGTAATCATTAATGTGTGTGCGTAAAATTTATTCCAATTTCCTTCCTAAAACGTATCCTTTTAAAGCCTGGTCTAATTGGCTAGATCTGTGAAATGTAGATTTAAATTCAAATAGTTATTTGTAAACATAAAACCATTATTTATTAATGTCTGATATTTAGTAGACACTGTTTTGATTAATTTGTTAAAATACTTAATTTAATGTGTAAATATTCAAATTATTATGTATTAGAATTTTAAAACAATGCAATAAGTCTTATTTATCTTATTAAGACTATATAAAATTAATATTTCTTCAAATGAAATGAACCAACGTTTATATTATATAAACTTTTTAACTGATTAAAATATTACGTTTGAATTTAAGCTATATTTTAATAATTATTTTGTGATACCTAATTTTACGTTTGTTTTAAAAGGAGTTGTATTCGCTATATTCAATTCACCTATGGTAAGGGAACCATAAAAGCGGTTGATTTATGTAAAGAAGAGGCAGTTCTATACTACTAGCAATTGAGCGAATAGTGTTATTTAATTATGATGATTGCTGTGCGTGGAAACGCTGGACATGTATCAATATCATTCTGTTAACAAACACAAAAATATCGTATACAATGACATCTCTAACAATTACAGAAGTTAACCTTTAATATTAGACCATAATCATTTCAAGACGATTTTCGAAACCGTATAGAACATTGCAAAAGTGATGTTAAAAAATGATGATAAAAAAGTTACGGCCGTTTAGAAACGTCAATACCACCAATTTTTCTAAAATAATGCTATCGTTCTCTCGTTAGTACTATAGATACTTACTATAGACTAATACATAAATATATCAATACGATATTTTATACGTTATCTGTCTGTCGCCTAAAATGTTATTACGATAATTAAAACAAATAATGTTTACTCGTATTTCACTGATCATTCAATATCATTTCAACGTGAAAACGATATTATTTTAGAAAATTTGTGGTATTGACATCAAATACCGATGTCGCAGGTAGTTTGGCACAGCAAGGGGAATTAACCCCAGAATCAACGGAACGGACGATAGAAACAAGCGGTAGTATTAAACTTTGAAGACTATTTTGCTTTTATGTTATATAGAAATGTTATTAAATGGTAACGATTATGTTTTGTAATACTTAGAACATTACACGTAACGGCATCTAGTAATAGCTGTCGAAACTCTTAGAATAACTTTGTTGAAAGTTGTCCTTTTAAACATAACAGTTTGTAATATAACAATTAGATGGCAGTATTTGTACTTATCCATATTCAGTAGGAATACTGTGGAGTGGAAACTCCACAGATACAAATCAAAATTTGGATGCCGTTCATAATTTGTGCAAGAGAAAACAAAGTACAGGCCAAATTGGAAGGTTCACAAAATCGTAAAAACAATAATTATGAACAAGAGGTAGAAGCCAGCATCAATGAAGTATCTAATAACATTACAACAAATATTCTATGAAAATAAATATATTCTAATTACATCGTGACTCCATTTTTTTAAGTATAAAAACCACAGCAACTTGTGACTGCTACTTAGACATCTGCAACAAGCATGTGTGAGTTGCAGATGCGTTGCCTACCTTTAATAGATACCCCATCAAATCCTGTTTCCCCTCCTACCCTTTCCATTTTAGAAAAGGGTGGGAAGGGAAAGAAGACTGAAATTGGTCCTCCGTCATCAGACGAAATGCTGAATACTTTTACTTCACGCCTGTCTTCTGTGAGGTCATGGTATTTCACCGGCCGAGCGGGAGACCTGGATTCCTTGGATGTTGCGCAACATTGCCATGTTCATTTTTTCTTCATTAAGGTGATACTGTAATCAGAAAATTAAAAATGGCTAGGAACATTCAATATAAATAAGGACCGAAATAAAGAATAACTCTTTATTATTAGATATTTATGATCACATCAATAACTATGAGTGTTATTGATCATTTTTGGCCATCTACAATTCGTACCAACATAATTTTCAGGTATGTTCTATGATTAAGCCTACATAAGTCATGAAACTTTATTTTTATGTGATTGTTATGTACCATAATTATCTCTGCCTTTGGTCGTCTACTGCTGAACATAGGCATACAGCTGGTAATATTGCATGACAGCGGAACTCTGTGCATATTCACCAAAAATTAAACAATGACAGAAAATTACGCTTACAATTACTTTTTCGCTTATTTAGTCCAACCTCCAGAAGTAGTCAAACACCTTAATATCACAAAAAGTCACCCAAATGCAAAGTCGCTATTTAAATTGACTACAGACATCAACTGCAGAAATTGGAACCATATTTACAGTAACGCGTCTAAACCGTCATCTTCAGGATGCGTTGGGATAGGCGTGCAATATAATATAGTGCAAAAAATTAAACTTCCGCCAGAAACCTCTGTGTTTACTGGAGAGTGTTTTGACCTTTTAAGAGCGGTAGAATATATACTCCTAATGAAATTAAAGCAAACGGTAATATTTTCTGATTCTCTAATTGCATTACAAGCAATTGAAAAATGTCCATACAATTTGAAAACAATTTCCGGTTACCATTAAATTAAGAAACCTATATAGCAGTATTACCTATACATATAGATTAAATTTTTCTGTTGTATTTGCATGGATTCCTAGCCGTTCAGTTATTAAAGGAAACGAAAATGCGGATCTTCTAGCTAAAGAGACGGTGAATTGTGGTGATATAGTACCTTACACCAATTTTTGCCATGATCTAGCTAATCTTCCTAAGAGAAGCCTTTATGAAGATTGGAATAAACTTTGGTCAAAACGCCAAAAGACAAAAGGCAAATATTATTCTGTGTTAGAACCCAATATGGTCCTAAGCCAAGGTTGTTAATTTAAAATTTTTGTGTTGGTTAAATTGTGTAGTAGTATAATAATTAGGTTGAGACTGGGACATCATTGTTCACCTACACTCCTTGCTAAACTTAAAATTATATGTAGACAATGGTCTCTGTTCTTTTGGTACCGGCGTGGGGGATTTGAACCATATATTGTTTACCTCTATATGACATATCTTATTTTTTGAACAGTCTAATTCTCTTCAAAATACCCTAACCCACATCTGTCACATGTCTACTATATGGCCGCAACAAAAATGTTGGTAAATTATTATTTAATTTAATTTTTTAATTATTATCAAAATTTATAAATGACAGTAATATTGAAAGTGAAAATAATAATATTAAAATTTAAAACATGTATAATAGTATAGTATACTTATTACATATGCTTATTTTGTTTGTTTAATATATATTATATAATAATTAATTAATAATTCTATAATACATGAAACGTTTTCTCTTGCTTCCTGATCCTCCTTTTAAATTTTTGCTCCTATATTTCTACAATGTTTGCGAGATTTGGTTCCCGAGTTTTAAACTTGTCAATGACTAAATACACCAAAGTGTGAAAGCTAAAAACAAAAAAAAAAAGGTGTTTTGGCATTATTTACGATGAAATAAGGACACCTAGAATCCAATCCATTATTATTCGTAAACTTAGGTATAAAATATAGAAATGTAATTTTTAAAACTTCTGCGTGCAGTATGGAAATAATGACTTTTACCTCCCGCAAGAACTAGACAAAACTACCATTTCATAGTTTTCATCATATTTTATATCGTCTTTGGTTTCCAACCTAATATTATTTATAAGTATAGTTGGCCTAGATTTTTTTTTTTTAGAAGCCAAAAATATAATCTGTGGCTTCTGATTAAATTTACGTTTCTTATCTGCGGGAGAAAGAATCAATCAATGAGATTGATTGTAATTGTATTTGTTGTGAATTGTGATGTTTTCCATTGTTTTTAAAAACAAAGCCAAAATTCTAAAATCATACAATTTTGATGCATTGTTAATTTCTTACTTACATTAGGAACAGAAGAAAATAATATTTATGTATAACTTATAAGTGTAAGAAAGGGGCTGAAAAATTATCTCAAGATGGGTAGTTTAGACAGAGCCGTTATAACTGGATTTATTTGTCGATTATGTTCAGAAATGCACAGAGTCGTTTTACATATCTACGGACACGAGGGCATTCGTTTAAATATATCTGAGAAAATAAATAGGTATCTTTCAATAAACGTAAGTATTTTTTTACCCAACTGAACTTTAGGGTTTATATAATATAAATGTAATCTTAATAATATTATAGGTGTCGCCTTCGGATCCATTACCTAAAACCATATGCAACAACTGCTTGGAACGACTCGAAAATCAACATAGGTTGGTGATGCGTATAGAACAAGCTGCTAATTTGCTAAAGGGACATTGATAGTATGCTGCTTCTTGATGTCACGTTTCTTTGTAATTTTCACCAAAATGTAAAAATATTTGTAAAAATAAATTAGTTATAAACTTCTCTCTAAGTGCAATCCTATATTGAATCACAATCAAATATTCACTGAATTCTTCTAACATTTAACTATGTTTTAGTAATGACCTATATACCAGTCAGAAGGATGAAGGTACTGCAAGTCTTATCATAATGTATTCATATGCTAATTGCTTTAGTGATTTTAAATGTTATATGCACAAGTCTTAAAAATTATACTTGTATTATATATATACATCAATCAAGCCTAGCCATCTAGTGGCAATTTGATCTAGAAATGTTTTTTATAATCCATTAATATTTTTAAATTGACTGGGATATGATAATGATCATTGAAGACAAAGGAATAGCTACCAGCCAACTTGCAAAGTCTGCGCAGATAGCTGTGTCAAAAATCAACTGCTGTATTTAAATAAATGTTTTATCTTAGAAAAAAATCATTGTTTCTTTGCCATCTCTTCAAGCTATTTATACATTTTGAATCATGAAATAAAGATTTTTGTTTTTTTAGAAATATTAACTGTCTTATTTTTAATTTATTAATGTATGTAATATTTGAGGGACAATTGAATGAGCAAAGTAGTTGTGAGAATATCAGGATGTTAATAGATTCAAAAGGCTAGGTGCCATTCAATGTGGATTTAAACTCAATAGACATTTAAAGATTTACTGGACAGGTTAGAACAAGCTCAAACAAGAAAATAATGACTTCAGGAACCTTTACTCTTTGGACTAGAATGTGCATATATATTATAAGAAACTAAACAACTATAGTTTCAATAAAGTCACGGTTAAACTTATTGTTAAATTGCAGATGTTTATACCTATTTAACTCATAATGTATGACATACTATGTTGGATATTATAAGGTTTTTAATATTATGAATATTGGCTACATTTTATAGTAATAATATCACGCACTTTTGTTATTGGACCTGTAAGGCTTTTGTTATTGGAATTAGTGTAAACATTAAGATGTTTATCTTTTTTATTTTTAAATATGAAATTATTTTCTAATCTTGTTGCTCGAAACTTAAAATTAACTTTTTTTAGAAGTTTTTGGTCAACTTATTCAGACATGTTTAAATATGTTGTGTATTGGCAATACTCTAAAATGGTAAAATTTTTGAAGACTGTGCTATGTCTGCCCTCGCATTAGATTATTTAGAGTTTGTGCAGCATTTGAATAGGTCAGTTCAGCAGAGCAAGTGAAATATATTAAAAACTTGTATTTATATGTTTTTTTTTCTCCCATAATCCATTTTTCCTAATTTATTGTGTGTGTGTAATATAGCCCAGCATTACATATTGTATTTGTATCAGTTTGAGAGAATGTTTTTTTTTTTTAATTTTTCTAAATACACACATATACATTAAATTCATTCCAATTGGTTTCATATAGTCATAAAAAAAGTATTGGGCTGTGGAGGAGTGTGTGAACGGATTAATGAACATTTTAGTGTTATGAGTTAATTATTGACCTAACATTATCAGTATATTTTTCTTGCTATTATTCATATGTGCACTCAACATAGGTAGTTAAGATTATGCAGTATAGTTGATTACATAAAAAGTTACATGTGTAGCTGGAAAAATTCCATGGCTGCTCAGCTACATTTATTATACTTGTGCTTTAAAAACATTTTGCAGGCTTACACCCAAATTTTACCTTCAGAGTTTGATGAATTTAGACATTATCATAAGAGTTTCATAAAATCACAATAGAAATAATGTTTGTATTTATAATCAATAAATGAATGATGTCATAAATTTAACAAATTCTTTTAATTTAAATCCAATCATTAGCCTCTGATACATCTAAAGGTAGTATTGAAGATGGGGATGTCGTTTAAAACTGTGCTGTAACAGGATTTTAAGCAGATATAGATTAAATTCACCTTATCACTTTTGCTAGAAATTTGGACTAAAATGTTGTAATGTACATATGAAGGAAATTGCTGACGGCTAATGACTGTCAATGACAGTAAAAACACTGTCATTTAGCTATATTATGGCAGATGTTTAGGATCTATCTGGATGTTACAGCATCTTCGACATTTTGTCATATCACTGTTACAAAAGGAAGCAACAACATTATGATCTTTAAAAAATTTAAGACAAATTAGATTAATAAGGACTTGGTTATAAAACACAAATTTTGCGTTACGTGCAATAGTCTTTATACCATTCCATCAATAAAATGTCGAATGATTCGAAAAAAAAATATTTTTTTTAAGATTGCTTGTATTTCAATAATTTATTAAAGAAAAAAACATTTAATTGTTACTTTATTGCACGTTTCCACTTGCTGAAAGGAGTTTTTCAATTCTATAATAATTCTTAAACACTATGATTCTGAGATCATTAATTTTGTCCCGCTTCTCTTCTATATCAGCATCCAATTGTTTTATTTTTGCTTGAAGCGGTTGTAAAGATTCTGCATTTGTGCTAAAATGCAAGTTAAAATTAAATTGTTTAGTATTGTGTGACAATGTACATATAACAAGTGCTCACTAAGATTACAACTTTTTAAATATTGCCTGTATGTGCAAATTATGGATGAAAAATTGTGGAAGACTTTGAGTAAGAACTATACTACTAGAATCTGATGCTGTAATTCTATTTGCGGGTTATATTCTAGGCTAAGAAAGACATTATACCCTAAAAGAGTAATTACATTTTTTGCTTGGATAGTTCTATTGATGTATCTGAATATTTTTTCGTCCACTCCTGTAGCTCCTGTCGCATTACTTCAACATCTTCTTGTATGTGATCAATTAATTTCCCCAAGGGGTTACTAACACGTGATAGAGCTTGGACATTAAATCGCATTTGTTCAATTTCTTGGTTTACTACGTCCCTTGCTTTTTGTGCACCGAATTGCCATTCCTGTAAAAACTTGTATTAGCAATTTAAAAAGTATGACTGCGAGAGATCTCGTATGGTGAGAAAAATACGGCATTTTTTGTCTAAATTGTTCTAAAATTCCTATACACATCCCTACAGTCTGCTGCAAATTTTGTCCAAAAAAGGTATTATAAAACTGGTAAGACACACACTCTCTCATCAGATGTAACTTCAGGGTTTTGTCTAATGATTGCGGTGCTGCAGACCTCATCCGCAGCCAATCATCTTCAATCAATCCTCCAATAATCTTTCCATAAAAATAAAAACATTCAAAATAAAGCTTACAATTTCGGTCTTTCCTGATATGTGGGAAAACTCTTTTTGAGAATCCAATATTTGTTGTACTAAATGCCCATGTTGTTTTGGAGCTAACTGCATTTGTTCTCCATCTTGTAATGATGAATTTGTTTGATTTTCCACAATAATTATACTTCCCTCTTCCTCCTAAATTAAAAACACAAGATTTTGATATGTTGTATTAAGGAAATGAAATTGCTAAAATTTTGTAATTGACAAACCTCTTCTGGCACTGTATTTTCAACTATGATGTTCACTTTGTGAACAATGGGATTTTCAGATCCTATTAATGTGGAATCGTGTTTTTCTTTCACTCTTGGAGCTCCAGGTCTAGAAGATGAAGGCCTCACACTTTGGGGTCTTTTATCCACAGTGTTAACTGCATTTGTTTCAGAAGGAATTTTGTTTGTGTCACTTGGATATCTAGTTTCTACATTTTTAGTGGCTTCAATAACTTTATTGTTAGATTCTTCGCTAAATGTCATCTTTTCAAGAGTAAATGAATTTTCTGAACTATCTTTTTTATCTTGGCTATCATGTTTTACCTGTTCAAGTTCCAGTTCTGACTTTTCAGGTAATTTCGTCTCATTCTTAATTTCAATATTTATTTGTTCTTTTTCTATATCAGATTGTTTGGTTTGTGGCGTTTTTTCAGCATTTATGTTTGCAAAATCTTTTTTGTTATCAACTTCCGAATTATTGTCACTGCCACTTTGTTCAATAATTTTCACTTGATTCAATTCTAGTTTTTCAACTTCATTCAAATTGGGTGTTTTTTCTTTTTTGTTTTTTTTACTTAATGGAGTGATTTTGGGATCTTGTGAGTTTTTAACATTTTTCTTGACATTTGTTGCACTTTGTTTTTTTGGTGGAGAATCTTCTTTAACTTTTGTATTTTCTTTTATCTGCAATTTGGGAACAACTTTTTGATCTTTTTCTGAACTATCACTTTTGTTACTGCTCTTTGAAGGGGCTTTTTTAGCATCATGATTTTTTTTTACAATTTTGACAGAGTTTTTACTATGGTCATTATCATTTGTATCTGGGATTGTCAGATTTTCCTTATACTTTTTAACAGCCTCTGCTGACGATAGTTTTTTTTCTAAAGCTTTTCCCAGACATTGTAGTAACTCATTAGTTCTTGTTGGTTCTTGACCAGCAACAATTTTAGAAGGTTTAACTGCTAAGGTTTTTCCTGTTGCAATACCTGTAGTAAAATGTATTAATATTAGATATTTATCACTAGGTTTAAGATAATACAGCATAAAATTACCAATTGCCTTTGAGAAAATATTCATTTGTTTGTTTTTTAAGCATTTATATAACAGCATTTACTATGCACTTATGTGTAAGTGAGTATCTTAGATAAGTTTTTGAGAGAAATTTGTTTTTAGACATAAAAGTATAGATAGACAGGTTTTATCACAAATATTTGATTATTTTTGGTAAAAACCTGTTTATTTTATTCTTAAAACCACATTTAATATTTTTAATGTACAATATACATTATTATAAGTCAGTATCATTAGAGTATAGGTAATCCTTGGGAATGAAAAAAAATTGTAAACACATAATATATAAGATTATTACCTTTACATATTCAACTTACCTAAGACTGTTATGACCTTATTTAGGAATTGTATTTTACTTTCTCTATCTTTTACATTATCAGATATCAATTCATCTTGTTCAAAAAGTCCTTCAAAGAACCCAGTGGTTTTCAGTACCTACAAGAAATTTATTGTTATTTAATACGTGCAATTTTTTTAGGCACTACATACTTTCCCTTTGAACATTAAGCTGATGAAATTTACAAATTTATCTTATATGTAAAGTGGTTTAAACATTAACTCGTGTTGAAAAAGAGAAGGGGTCGTATGATACCATCACAGTATAAAGTATCAATACATACCGTAATGATAATATCATGTAAAAATCTAAATGGCGGTTTTTTTAATAATTTCTCGGTAAGTGGTGGTCGTTTCACAAATTTTCCTAAAGATAACTGCGTCGCTTTTATTATGTCTGCATTTAATTCTTCCATCACACATTCTCTAAATATTTAGTTTTTACCAGTAACCTATAAATTATTTTATCTATGTAAGCAGGCAATCACAGTCTGATGAAACTATTATATTAATAACCAATAATAAGAACAGCTTTCCAGGATTAAAAAATTGTAATACACGGATTCATATTAACAATGACAACTTTGTTGTATTCAATTATTACCATGGCAACGAAAACGAATGTTGCAATAATAAAATTTTAGTTTCCAATCATTGCCATAGATAAAAAATATACCCGTCTTTTCACCATAGACCATAATAATTTAATATAGACAAATGTCTACGCTATTCAATTTACATTAAACTTATTTGGTTTCTATACATGGCATCGTTTTTCACCTAATGGAAGTAAACCATCATCTCCCTGCCCTTTTCCCACTTGCGTAGGGTCGGCACAGTATGTACTCCTCTTCCATATATCCTGGACACTGGACTTTAGTTCATACTGTTACTGGTTTTGGCCATAGTGTTACGGCCGGCCGCCTACCTGACGCCAACCCTCCTCGGGAATATACATATATACGGTATTTAATATGACATTATGAAATAGCACAAAATACACAAAATTTACTCCGCTCATATAAATTTCAGTTGGCTATTCTAATCTGTGCGTAATTGCAGATCTGTTGCTGACCAAATGCACCACCGATTTTTTTCATCACACATAAACCTAATGGAAGTAAATCAAAGTTCAAAAAATGTGACGTAAGTTCGTAAATTTATTAAAAATCAGGGTAAAAAGGCTTTCCCGATTTAAACCTTAAGATGATTACTCCATTGCCTAATTCAATCAAGTAATTAATTAAGTTAAAGAGTATTTAGTAAAAGAAAGAAATGGCTGAAGTAATTTGCTAACGTAAAATGTGATATGGTTGTCATATATTAAGTTTTCGCTGGCTCCATATAAATTAGTCTGTGCCTCTATTGTCTTCATAGGCTACCATGCTACCAAAGAGTATAAGTCTACGTGGCGGAACGTGTTACCGTCAGTCTGTTATTGGTTAAAATTTATCAAGCGATTTAAAGACCTATAGCATAATTGACATAAAGACCGTAATGCCGAAAACATTCTACTTCTTCATTTTATATAATTTATAAAAAAAGCCATAGCAGCCATATTGTTTTCATAATTGAACTAGAGTAGCGCCTGGGTGAAAGTAATATCAAATTTTATGTGGGTTAACTTGATAACTCACCATCCAAGGAGTATTATTTACATTACAATTGTTTCTAGGTTTAAGAATGCCTCCTAAGCGTAAAAAAGTTGGGCGGCCCCGAGGTTCAAAAAACAAAAAATCTCTCAATGGTAAAGTGGCAAAAAAGAAGTTAAATTACAGCTGTGGCCTGTGCAGTAAAAAGTTTATCTCGGAAGAAAGACTATATGAACACAACAATTTCTGCAAAAAAAAACTTTTACTAAATTCAGATGTTGTAAAGGTAAATGAAAATTCTATGTAGGTAGTTTGAACGATAAATCTGAATAGTGTACGTAAAATAATATTTTTTTTATGCAAGGAAGTATCTTAAACAGTTTAATTTATAATTATCCACTATATCAACGCGAATATTTTGTTATGTTATTTTTGTAGTAGAATACTCTATCCATTTAAGTGTAACAAATTTTGAACATGATATGAAGATATCTTAATTTAATTTGCATTTTACAAAATATTTAATATTATTTTATATGCAATGGCTAGTAAGCTTTAATGTGTTGTGTGTACTTTCTAATTTACACTATTCTTTAAGGCTGCATTCAGTTGTAAACAATGTAACAAGAAATTTAGATTTGAAGAGAGTTACAAAACACACTTAGAAAATGAACATTCCAAAGCACCAGGCAGCATTGCATGTGAACTGTGTCCTGTGGTCTGTCCTGACAAGGAGACACTATTGAAGCATATTGAAAACTTTCATGCAAGAGATATGTATATGTGCCCAAACTGCAAGAAAGAGTTCACAAGACGCACTCATGTTATGAGACACATGTCACAGAGGGGATGTGGCGGACAAATCTCCTTATACACATGTGAAGTATGTTACACACTGTTCCAAATCAAGACCTAAACTTTATATACCTTGACCTTTTATGTTAAATCTCGCAAAATATTTACAGAGATCATTTTCTAATTACTTTATAACATAAGCTTTTTTTTACAATTTCACTTAACTTTATTTGATAATTTCCACAAAATCATAACATTTCCAATGAAAGTATAAAATACGGTTATGGCCGCCTTCTACAGTAAGTGCTTCTACATTCTAAATATTCATATATTGTCTGTTTGCAGATATGTCACACCTCTTTTACAAGAAAAGACAATTTAATAGTACATTTAAGGTTGCAGCATATTGCTAAAGACCATTTCAGTTGTAAACAATGCTCATATCATACTAAAAACTTCTCCAAATTAATCACTCACTGGATGAGATTTCACACAGGTATTTTAATTTATATTATTTTATAACCAGTGTTACTTAGTCTCATTTGTATTATTAAGAATTATTATTGGGAAATAGGGAATGCAAAGCTTAGATTATTGGGAAAAATTATATCATTCAAATCAGTGATGTCCTAAAGAAAGGCGACATAAGGAGTACCCGTAACCAATGAGCATGTATGTACATAGATGTATAAATTAAGAAGAAGCGAGAGAGGTGTGTCGGGATAGCACTGGAAGGAAACTGTTTACCCCTCTGGATTACGGGCGTGAGTGTTATGTTTATGTGTAGTGTATGGAAAAAACATTAGTAAATTACTTAAAATACCAAAAACTTTTTTCTCTCTAATATACTTGAATTGTTCATAATTCAAAAACAAATGCCAAATTTCTGTATCAAAATAAACCATTAGTAATTCTAAATTTAAAACTCTCCGGCCTTTATCAGTCCATTGCTCAATATAGGCCATCACCAATGCCTAAGTATGTATGCTATTTAATAATTAGGAACTGATTTTTATGTATTTCTAAACTATACATAGTGTGCCTTGTTTAACCAAATAAAATCAAAGCAATCAAAATGTTAGAAACATTTATTTTGGTATTTGAAATTTGTTGGCGTACTCTCTGAGGCTGTTAAGCTCTTTGCACATTTGAACCAAAATTAAATGTTTTTGCAGAAAAGCCTCTCAATTTTGAATGTGACCACTGTGGGAAGACGACAAGCTCGAGAGCAGCAATCGCAAAACATTTAGAAATACATGGACTAAAGAAATTTCGCTGCGATGTGGTAATATTTTGCTATCAATGTTTTCCTCATAAATGCATTAGCATAGAACAATTTCAAATGTATCTAAAAATCTTTTGTACACAATTTAAACTATTTTATTTGTATCAAAATTATTAAGTAGGCCTTTACTAGAGGCTGGACCTATATTATGTAGCTATATTTAAAATCAATAAAAATTTTAATTAAAATCTATTTACTGCTCTTTCATGCTTTCAATGGGAAGTAGAAGTTTGATGTAAAAGGTAAGTAGAAATTGGTATATATATATATATATATATATAT
>DWLR01001069.1:0-20131 GCA_018246295.1 Papilio alexanor hazarajatica
TAAAATAAAAACTTTAAATTATTTTACTTTAAAATAAAAACTTTTTGTAAAATAAAAACTTATCCAGACTCTGACTCTCTCCATATAATGCTGTAGCTATAGGGTCAAATGTTGAATCTTAAGACCACGATTTCATGTTAATATTGGCTTTTTTACCTTCATATAATCAAAAGATTTATATGCAATGTTGGTAGCTTGTCGATGTACGACAGGAAACTTTGCCAAGGAGAATGCACAAAGAAAAGTAAATTGCGTTTATAAACACTCAAGGTACATAATAATAGAGCTCAAAATTATAGATTTGGTTATCTTAATAACAATTTTGTTAGCTTTATTTGACGCAATGCAGTCGATTTATAAGGTACTCTGTTATAAAAGTCGTGTAGTCATTTGAATGGAATTTATATAATTCAATAATAGAACGGAATTAAGTATGTTACGTTTCAATTATTGTTGCTTTTACATTTTATTTGCATACATAGATGGTTGGTGGCAAACATAATGTATTAATGAATTCAATATAAAATATTTTTAGAATGTGGTTCGAATAGTCAAATTTAAATATTTTAGAGATAACAGCTGTTGTAACCGTTGGAAAAACCAACTCGTTCTAAGAAGTGCCAACCTTACACAGCATTGAGGTGTATTTATGCCTTTCCGCCTTTCGTCTGATGAGGAAGGTACCAAAGGCCTTATTTACAACCTCGTTCTTCTCTTTTTTAACTTTACAAGTCCCTTTTTCTTTTTAACAAAATATTAACAACGCTTCTGTAATTGGAAATATTCTTGGTGTATGTAATTGACCTATTACAAACAATCATAGACGCGCATAAAAAAGAAAAAAAAGAGAAATTTCAATTTATTCTCTAGAAGTTATGATTTCGATTACAGCGTGATGTAAGCCTGAGGGTAATCGATTAAAATCCGATAGAACGGTGAAATGAGTCCGTTTGAACTAGGAATGTGTCTTATAATTATCAGACTGTGTGAGATGTTTGGAGTACAACGTGTTTTATTCAACTTATTCCTATATACTTCTGTATAGATCAAAGTTATTGGGATATAAGCAATCAATCTTTCTTAGTCTTTTAACCATATAGTAACTGTTTTGTAGAAAACATTTATTTATAGGTCTAACTCGGCGCAAGAAACATGTCTTCGGGTCGATTTTCGTAAACCATCATCAAACGCCGCCTCGGACATGAATCGAATCCATTCCATCCATTGCCCATTGTGGTTATTGGTATATAAGGAGAAGTCTTATATTTTCCTATAAGTATCTAAGAAACCACCTTAGCCTATGATCGTCCACTGCTGGACATAGTCTTGCTCCATTGATCGCATTATAGGGAAGAAATGTGCCATATAATCGCCACGCTTGGCAGGCCGGTTGGCAATCGCAATACGTTCCACCGTACTAAGAAAAGGATGCTGCTGCCCGTCCTCTGGTGGTCTGTACATCCAGACACAAGACAAACAGACATGTTCATGCACACAAATATTTGTTCTGGGTGGGAAGCGAACCCACGACCTACGGCGTGAAGAGAAAGTATCTTACCACTGCGTCAACCGGTCAGACAAAAATTAGCGTTATTGTAACCTCTTTCTGTTCTAAGATAAAATACTACTTCGTCTGTGCTCGTTCCACATAAATTTAATACGAATATTTTTTCCTCTGACAGGCATTTTTTCTCTGAGACATAAAGAAAGAAAAAATAAGAATTGTAATTTACATGTCTCCTTAAGACTACGATACATTACGTAACTACAATAGTATACTGCCGTGTACAAACTGAAACGGCCGCGTGCCGCAATAAACTTATTATTTATGGCATCAGATCAAATTCTGACATAACGCAGCAAATTAAGAACTCAATTTAATTGTAACCCTCGAGACTTTTGACATAAGTTAATAATTGTAAATTTACAAGAATTAGTTCCCTAACAAAATGACATACTTATTATGACAGCTGTCAGTGCTACGTAATTATAAACGGGATTAAATATATAATAATTTATTATATAATATTCCTTATATAGTCAGGAAATTTCGATTTTAAAATGTTGACTTTTTTATGATTTTCAAATCTTAATAATTAATTTACAGTGTTCTCTGTTTTTTGTCATCATTTGTAGTGAAAAATAGATAGACAAATGCCGGAAGTGTAAATCAAAAATATTAGTAAGTAATCGTTTTTGGCGATTTGAATCCTCGTTGTTAAAAATTGAGTCGTAAGTGTGGTATCGTAGTCCCTGAACCACAACACTAAGCTGTTGATAAAATAACTATAGTAAACTATAAATCTTAAAGGAGTTTCTATTCGTAAGGTGGCCCTTGCCCTGGGCTCTGACAGTATCTCCAGCTGTTACATACAAGTTAAGAGGTTAAATAATGGTACCATTCACAGGTGCAACACTGAATTGTATTTATTGAATGTACACTGCCGGCCAAAAGTTTAAGATCGCAATTAAACAACATAATTATCTATCTACTGTAATAATATCCCATGAGATAAATAAAAGAAATACACATCTGCATATTCTTTTGTTAATATCGAATATTTAAAGAAGTCATTCTTTTGTTTACTTTCAAGTTATTGGACAATAAACATCTATTGTTTTCAAACATTGTCGGTGTTGACGCTGCGCTAGAGTAGAATATCTTTATGATGTGCTCATTACTAATTATTTTGCTTTTGTTTCGCATTGGACAATAATTAAGATTATATAGCTCCTGAAAATACGTCTTTCCGACTTTTAATTACGAGTTAAGTTTACTTGGGGTTGTTCACAAACAATCTCAATTAGTCCAAACTTGTGGTTTCTACAGTGAAGACGTCTTAAAATGGGAAAAGCACGCTAAATTAGCAGTGAAATGCGTTCTGTCATCGTTGTTTTACAAAATGAAGGCAAATCCGAACGTGAGATTGCTTCACAACTGAAGTTGTCGAAGACTTGTGTTCATGGCACAATAACTCGATACAGGGAGACAGGCAGTTTTCAAGATCGTCCACGTTCGGAAAGACCGAGAGCTACCACGTCTAGTGAAGATAATTTTATTGTTGTAACCAGCAAGCGAAATAGACGCTTAACAGCGCCAGAAATCCGCGTTGAAGTAAACAAAACCCGAGTTAAACCTTTATCATTGACTACAGTAAAACGGCGACTGAGAGATACGAAGTTGCATGGTCGCGTCGTCGTTTGAAAACCTCTGCTAAGGCGACAAAACAAGAAAAAACGGATGCAGTGGGCCCTTGCCCATCGAGATTAGACTGAAGAAGATTTAATAAAAAAAAGTTCTTTGGACCGATCAATCCAAGTTTGAACTATTCGGTTCAAGACGAAGAATTTACGTTCGACGCAGTGCCCAAAAATATGATGCCAGACTGTGTAGTCCCAACAATCAAACATAGGGGTGGCTCAATTATGATCTGGGGTTGCCTCTCTAGCCAAGGAACAAAATGCCGTTCTTTCCGGGTTGCGATTAATCTAAGATGGATTCATTTTTTAACAAGATCCAAAGTATAGTTCAAAATTATGTAAAGGATATTTAGAAAAGGAAGAGGCACAAGGGATGTTAATATGTTTTCTTCTTCTCAGAGCTCGGATCTCAATCCCATTGAACTTTTGTGGGAAGATAGGCTTGATAGGAACGTCCATAATCGTGGCTCATCCTCGCAAGAAGAAATGTGGAATGACTTACAAAACACCATCAACAAATTGATTGACCGTATGCCGAGACTTGTGAAAAAAAAAATTATACAATCATTTTGGCCTGCAGTGTATGTTAAAAAGATTAAAACTTTTTATTTAGATATATTAAGTGTAGATGGTACGATATCTAAAATATATAAGTAATATTTCACATTATTTTGTATCAATCTATTTCTGATGCATTTGTTTCTAACATGTTAATAAACTGTTCGTGAAAGACTGGAAGCTATCATTTAAATATCAAGTATATTCAATCAACGTTGAAGTTCGAGGGATTTATAGATCTTTGTTGATTTGCTCTTTACGCAAAGGAATATAACGAGTATGTCATGTAGATTTGTTTAGCAGTGCCATAGAAAATGGTAACTTCTCAACAAAATACATTTTTAACTTCCTCTTAAAATTCGCCATAATCTTTAATTTTCTCAGTGTAAAAAAATTAATTAAAAACAAGTACTTACATTATTTTTGCTTTTGCTTATTATTTCGTACCAGTATATTACGTCTTCTTCAATGGTAATTGATAAATTTTGCCTAATTTGCACAAAAAATTTCTGAACGACTTTCTTATGAATCAATAAGGCGTTGTCTTATGTAAGCGGCAAACGCGACGCCACGCGAGACTACGCGATATGACGCGACCAGACATTATCCGTGACAGGTTATCACGATTATAATCACAATTATAATAGACAACAAAATAGGACACAAACACATAAAACTACTATTTGACGTTTTCGCGATGGGTTAAAGTCACCCGCGCTTCACGTCGCGTTGTCGCATTTGTCGCTCACGTAGGTTAACGGGTCGATATACTGGTGAAAATATATGATGTTTTATAGTCACAATCACTGCGACACGGCAAGGTTATTGTTTCAAAATATTTAATATTATACAAGGAAGATACACAAGACATATTAAAAACACTAATATTATAAATAAAAAAGATTTCATTGTTTGTTATGGTTTAACCCGAAATATAGTGAACTGATTTAAAAATGTATTTCAATACTAGAAAGCTCTGCTATTAGCCGAGTAACCAGTAATCTAGGCTATTTTATCTATCAACGGGAGCGAAGTTGGGGCGAGTTGCAATTTATTAATAATTAAATAATTACAAGCCAGATATATATATCCTAAATAAATTCTTAATAAATATTTGATTATAAGGATTAAAAATGCACTTGACCTACCTATGAAATATAACACAGTACGTGTGTTATGTTTCATATTCGGTGGTAAACATTTGTTTAGAAAAAATTTAATGAAAGACTTCAGAGTACTTTGCACATTTCGCTGCTAAATAAGTTTTGAAGTTTTAAAAAAATCTCCGGGGTTGGAAGCCGTTGAAAGTTCTAGCAGTACGTCTGTAACGAGCGCATTCTATTTAAATCGGGCCCTCTGACTTCTAGAGGCAAATGCAAATTTGAACTCTACTGGATCGAGGTAAAACTGTCCTACGCTTCAAGCAATTATAGAGTTTTGCAAAACTCTCAAGTTTTCTATGTGACTGTATTATATAAAAGATATATGTATAGCTATTTTCTTTTCCTTTTTATACAATGGTATGTTATTTCCGTCGTACCGATTTACTATGTCAGTATTACAGAAACAAACTAATTTACTTTATATATCAAAGTAATTGAGTCAGCAATGATTTCTTTTTACGACTTTAAAATACAAACTTGTGTAAAAAAGCACACTAGCGCTTTCTTCAAAAACACAACCTTTATAAATTAGTATTATATCGTTGCGTTAACGTCTACTAGTAAATAATGGTCTAATAGAAAATGCAGCTGTCCATAGTTTTTATAAATTAATTAAATGTCACACATTCGAGTACAAAAATGTTATCATTAGGTGCGAAAGAAATGATGCTTAAGCAAAATATTATTCCAGTCAGAAAGGAGGGTTAATGATCTTTTTAATTACTTTCCCTTCCCTCCGTTTTTGTTATTGTTTTTTTAGTCGTAAATTACGGAAATGTCTTTTCCCGTAGTAATAAAAGGGAATCGAATGGTCTTCTGATGTAATGGTTGTTAGGGCACTCCGAGCAAGAAGTGAAATAAAAATGACTAGTATTTATTGATTCTTTCATCGTTTATATACTTTTAAGTTATTACAGTTAGTTAAAAATAAGTAAATCAAATAATTATAAAGTACTCAAACAGTGTATCAACGTTGCTCTTCATTGATCTGCTGTCGCGACGAGGCACAACAGGTATTTTTTGTTGTAAATACTCTTTCTTTTTTGATAAAGTTAAAAAAATGAGATTGAAAATAAATTGTCCAACGGCCCAGTCGAAGTATTTTATTATACATCGAGATGCTTCGTAATTTTGATATGGTGAAAAAGTGCAATACCACCGAACAAAAAGCGTTCGGGTCTGTGGGTCGCGCTCGGAAACAAAAATTATGGCACGAGACACACTGACCGTTCCATTGTGTCGTTTTATTAGCGCCCGATCATTTCGTTACAACGTAACCAATCGTCTCATTCACTGCCAATACAAAAACAATCGTAAAACCATGTCCTACAGTTTAAATTACAATGAACGTGTTACAAAACATTAGATAGCTAAACATTTTCCTATCCAGGATGTGTGTGTTCGATAAACAGTTTTAATGTAACGACTTAAGGTTTAAAGTTGCTTGGGTTTGGATGGGTTTTTTACGTAAGTCGCATCGTTCTTCGGTCCTTAGAGACAGGCACAGCGCAGCCGCAAGCTGTCACGCGCCGTGCTGTCGGCGCGCTGCAGTTCAGTGTGAACGCTTTTTTGTATAACCCAGCAGTAAACCCGGTAAAAACAGGAAATAACGGTTCCAATTCCAATACGAAACTCTATCACACTTAATCAATTCTAAATGTATAAAAAATATGTATCAAATTTGAGACACTGTATGTATCTTTCTGTATAAAAAGCGTATTTCTTTCTTCTTGACCTAATAATGATGACCTCTCGAAGACGACGAAAATAGTACCTACTACTTTGAACAGAAGACCGCGTATATGTCCGGCAATAGACTGATACAGTCTCAGCATCATTCACCTGCCTTGTTCTTTTTAAATGGGGTAGGCACAACACGTTTCCTTCTTCTACGGCTTAGTAGTCACTCCTTTCTTGCTCATTTCATCTTTCATGCAGTCACGCATCTTTTCTCAAGTCTATTTTTATCAGCACATCCTTTCACATTCATATCTAACATGTGCAAAGGCGTCGCTATACTACGAGTCAATGAACACACCAAATTACACCATACCTACATTATCAGTGCCAATTTATGTTGTAAGTGATACTACCGATAAAAATATTTTCCTCCATTCTATAAACCACGGCAGATGAATACTCCCCATATTACTGGTGATAAAGATTCAACACAATCTAACCTCTAAGGTTATAAACGTGTTTATGTATTCGATATCATCAAAGTCATTAGCTTTCACGTTATTGTAATTAACGCCCACTCACACCATTTTAGAGAACTTGAATTAGTGTTGTCCACGATTTTTATCGATATCTATCCAGTCAAAAGTTCGTTGTAGACATTTTAGGGATCGTCTGTTTTAGATTAAACTATTTGATTGCTTAGTAGACAGGCTATTAAAACTACATGACTTGGAAATTTATTAGACTCTTCCTATGCAAAAAGCGTACCTGTAGTTGCATATTTCGACAGCTGAGAGTGCAACATAATTAGAGATGTGAACTAACAAATTGGAACTTGGATTACATGATTTTCGTGAAAAATAGATTTATAATTTTGTTGATGCGACTATACGTATATCGATTATTTTTATTCCAATAACTTTTATTTTTAAAGGTCTTTAATGGTGAGCAGGATTTTTAGCGTTTTGTTAGCAATCAAGTTTTATTGTTGTTATATAATATTGAGGAGAATTTATCAATGTAAGTATTCAATTAAACTAGACTCTCATTCGCCATTACTTTAAAAATTAAAAAAAAAAAGGATACAGTAGAGCATGCTTTGAAAGTTGATAGCTAAAACGGATTTAATTGTCTTTGATTCTTTAGAGGAAAAAGAAAGTGTGAGATGCTGCAGGGTTGTCAAGATGTGCTATATAGATATTTATTAATTTTACATTTTAGTACAAAATAATAAAAGTAACTCGATAGTCTACAAGATTGTTTTTTCAAAGGATTTTTTTTTTTCGAAAGACGTATCGAGGACTGTCGTCACTAAGCTTATGGATATTTTGTCATAACAAGCAGATGAATGGATGAATTTTATGTTTATACAAATCAACTTAAATTGCTAGATAGTACCGGTTTTTAGGCGCTGAATTCGCTTTAGCTTAGACGTTGTCTAAGTCATTCAATTAATTTTGATATAGGTGTTAATTTGATGGAATATAGCTTATGTTATTCCAACGTTACTTTTGTTGATAAAAGACTGCTTCACAGTTTTTTTTAATATCTCTTTCTTATATAATATTTTACGAAATATTGAGGCAGCTGGTGATGATAATTAAATTTAATGTAAGTTGCTATAAGGAGGTATGAACGTTTCGAAAATACTTAATAAGTTTAACGTATTTTCGTAAGCGGTGATTGGAACTGGACCCGCGGACTGGTTTTCGAACTTAATTAAGAAGGCGATTTGCAAGTTATTTATGAACTATAAAATAATAAAGAGGCGGACTGATTTCATCGGCTCGTTATGAGAAATCTGTTTGTAAAATATCCTTGTAAACATTGTATTTTCTGCACAACGTCTTTGACACAATGGAAAGTATCTAGTCATGTCATAGAATTATTTATCGGGATTCGTTTACAAATTACAAACTTAAATTTATCTATCCTTTATTGTAAAATAGAATCGTCTAGCTTAAATGGTTTTATACATAGGTTGTATGTAAAATGGTCAATGAGGTCAAAAAGTCCTAAAATAACGTCCACGTACGAGTAGCATGGGTAGGCTTCAAATAAGAAACGCCAATCTTGTCTAGTTTGCGGGAGTTCATTCTTCTTCAGTCTATGTGACGCTCCTCGGGGGTTTCGTCGAGTAGCGGACGTTCTGTGGCTGATGACATTGATAATGATATCCTATAATGTTGATTATGAATGTCTGTTAGTCCCAAAAAAATCAAGCTAATTTCTTCTAGCGAATAAGGATATTTTGTTTAATTATATGGGAAGGAATTTAAGTATATGTACCTTATTTCATCAGTCGAACAATACTCATATCGAGTGGAATAGCTTTTCGAACATTTAATAGGTTCTTGAAATCTGTTTAGGAGTAAGGTAAAAATGAAACTAGACTATAAATTATAATTATTCTTTTATAATAACAGAGTTCCTCACAAATCAGGACAGTCTTTTAACAATCAATCATCACTCAGATGTGGACACGCAGATTGCAGATACAATTATCTTTGTATTCTTTTACTTTTAATGCTGATGAAAGATCGACACGCTTTGAAGTATAAAAGTTGTACTGTACGATATGAGACGGAACATGTGTTTCGAAACATTAAAAAGACAATAGTTATTGAAAGTGTTACAGCATACAGACACACATTATAAGAATAATGTCAGTAGACCGCATTTTAAAACAATACCAAGTGAAGAAACGAGACGGCACATCAAACCGAGATTTATTGATTTCTTTGCAGACTTCTTCATGTCTCAAAGTAGGATGCATTTAAAATCATGTATAGACTTTTAAATGATATAGATATGCTAACAACGTGGATAATTGCATAGCCATATGCATGCCATAATTGAGCCTTTAGATCGAAGTTAAATACCACGATTATTTTTTCTAAACTTTTTGGCTTCACATCTATGTTAGTGATATGGTTTCTTCAGCTAAAGGTTACAAAACATGTTCGATCTCATAAAGCACTTCATTTAAACCTAGAAAAGAATTATTCGAAAATTTGAAGCTTTTTAGAATTTCTCGTGATTCCTATCGACAGTTTTTACGGAACAGTATACATAAGTAAGTTGATAGAAAATGTTATCGACAGTTAATATCTCCACGATGGAGTGAAAAGACTTGAGTTCAAACAATAAAATTATAAGTACGATTGAGAGCGGAAATTGTTTCGAGTTTCGACACGGTCTTACAGATTATTATCGTAATGCTAGGTACGCGAACCAACTATTAATCTTTAATATTTTATGTTCACTATTGCTACTAATAAAAGTTTGTAATGGCTAGTGAGTTTAAGTCTAAACTAATTTGTACCAATTTAATGTTTTATCTTAAATAAAGTTAATTTTTCATTTGGTTATATGCTCTAATACATAAGAGCGACTTAATATGAGAATCGAAGTCTAATATTTGTTTTAATGTCACTATGATAAATATAAGGAACAGTTCAGTATAAGTGAACTCAGATAGCTCATGGAAGAGAGATCATATTCCAACGGTAGTTTTTTTATATTATTTGTTTTGATCCATTAAAAAAGTAAAGTGACCTAGGGGCAAGAAATAGTGATTTACATTTAGTTGAAAAATCGTTACTATTATCTGTTCTAATAAATCGTATTAAAAATAGCTTCCGATAGAAATTTCGTTGTCTTCAATTCGGATGTCGAATGCCTTCTTTGTCAGATCGTATCATCAAGTGACAGCTGCGGACGGTGGCTCGTCAAAGAATGCTGACGTAAATACATTTCGATTTATTTCGAAGCTATTTCGGCAGGATCTTTTGGAGATAGATAATCATTATTTACAGAAACTTGTTTTGTGTCATAATTATACATTTTATTCTTTAAAGCGAAGTCTTTATATTGGCTAAGTAAAAACGTATGCTACTGTATATTATTATAAGAAAAGCTGTTGTTTGAAGTCCTAGATAATGTAAAAAAAATGTTGAAAAATCTTAGGAACTTATTTGTAGTCGTTACTGGATATATCTTCTATTAGCTGAAAGTCTTCTTTATCTTCCTGATAAGAATAGTTAATTTATCATTTTTTTTTTAACTTTGATTTATTCAATGGCATGTTCATTTGAAATGTATGTAGTCGTCAAAATGACTTATCGCAATAATCAATTCGCCGTCTTAAAGCTGTCCGTTTGTTTAATGGCTCGCTTTGGACATGGTTAGTATCCAAACGTTATCAGTGATTGTCAATCTTCGTACGCATTTCAAAAGTAGCCGTTACGAGTTGCCTTTTTTATCTATACCATTAACATTGTGGGTAGGTATAGGCAGAGATGAAATCGAATGATTACGCTAGGACTAATGTATTAAGCGACCAAAACATTATGAATCACCCGTCGATTCAGTTTTATTTTAGAAACATCTATCAAAATATCATGGTCGCGTGGCTCAGACGCTAGTGTATATCTTTTGCTTATTTCTAGACGTATGTCATGATAGCCTGTGCAGTCCTTTTGTTAAGAGCCACGTACCCTAACGGCTACGGGTAATTACGGCCAGATAAAGTTTTGTATTTAATAAAAAATTATTAGTTTTTGATTGATCTCATATAATAATTAATGTTGATTTTGTACATGGTTAACAAGGGTTTCATAATCAATAAAGTCAGACTGATTATCTCTCATAATATATCTCTCATAATCATAATAATCTGTATTTTATACGTTATTTTGCTTCAGCTTCCGCAATTCCCCCATCCTCCCCTAATATGTATTTAGGTTTACCATGTCGCAAAACAAAATTGATTCTCCGATTTGTAACATGAGAAGGCCCACATTGAAAATATAGTACGTAACCAACTAGTATCTACATAAATACAGATAAATGTGGAAGGAGTGATAGATTTTTTTTCATCTGAAGATGTTCAACTGTGATTTCCATTTTGGCTTTGCTGCGGTGATTACAACAATACATTTTTATTTAATACATTTTAGTCAAACGCATGTCTAGTAAAGGAAAAATACAAAAAAATATATAATCGTTAACATTACGATAAAAAGCTTTTATTAATTAAAAAAAATTAATGAGATCAATTTGTTCATTTGCCTATTCCATATATTTTAATTAGGACAGTATATCATTAAAATATTAGAGTATCAGTTTTGTTAACAATTTATATTGATCGGTTAATCGAGATATAACTGAAAGCTTTAGTAAATTTGTTTTGGGTTAAAAGTAATAAATTCGTCGTAATCTAATTTGTGTATTTAGTAAAGATAACTAAGTAGTGTCCAATTTATAACACGTGTTAAACAAAAATATAATTAGAAGCATGGAAAGGAAGCTAGGGTCTCTGATTTAAGAAACACTACACAGTTATCGTACCGAAATGTAAAGTAATAAATATATTCAGATAAGTGAGCGAAAGATAAGGGAGATATTCACGAGGGTGGCCACTGAGTAAGATGTTATTGACTCGTGTGTCTGATCGTCAGCCAATCAGCGCGAAGGTAGCGACAGGTGCTCGCACGCAGGAGTGGCAGCCATGATTAAAAAAAAAAACAACAACTTAAGCGAGCGTTTATAAATAGCGCCAGCTATGCATGTTACCCCTTTGAAGATCGTCCCTGGACCTGCGGGGCAAGTGTTTTGAATAAACAATTATTCTAACGCTTGACGGAGTCGCGATGAAGTTAATAACCCTTTCTCGTTCGCTACCTGTAGTGTAAATTAGTTTTAATATTTTTATTTTATTTTAGTTAATGATAATGATAATTACTGGCCATTAATTATTTATATCATATTTTTTATTTAATGTTATTATGATTTTTGCTCGATGGGCAGGATGGTAATGTATTTCGAAGGTATGTTTGTATGTGTGTATATTCATTTCATTCCTCAACGGCTTCATCTTTTTGATGAGCGTGTCATTCCATTCTTATTCTGCTCCAGAGTGTCTTAGGGATAAAGTCAGTCGGGCATTTTTTTCTTATTTATTACTCATTTAATAATTTATTTTATTACATTAAACAATTTGTGGTAAATTACGCAGTGTAAAAATATTTACACTCCTGTTACATAGAATTATATGCTACTGCGTACATTTCTGGTGGGTAAGATGCAGCGGGCTCTATGTGCTACTTGTTGCCCTCTTCTATCGTTTTTCCTATTGCATTATTACTTTTGCCTTTGCATTTGTATTCTATACGAAGCTAAAACCGAATCATCTTGTCTCCCACGCTAGAAGTACTATAACGGATGATGTAGGCTTGCCGATGTAATTAAGCATAAATACTTAGAGTTTACTTAGTTGGAAAAGGTTCGATCAGATCTCCGCAATTACCAGTCGGTAATAACCAGTCGTCGTACGGACACTGGATGTCTCTTGAAATCGTGCGAACTTGGACTACACATAGAATTAATAATCGTTCATTTTTAATGTGACTGAGCTGTAAAACGTCTTTGGGAGAGCAGTCTACAAGTTTCGCGACCTATTACATGATGAAAATAATTAATACACATTGATTAAAACATCTTTATTAAAAGACAGACATATAGATATGTTTAGTAAACAAGATATAGGTAGGTGTCGCACTCGTAGGCGAGCCTGGTTTATGCTAAATATAAATATTGTGCCGCCTCTATTGCCTCTAATTTTAACATTTATATTATTATTCGTTGCTTTAGAAAAAAAAAATATTCCTCATCGGTATATATCCCGTTTTTTGCTATATTTGATTTTGAAATCGAACAAACCGACTACTCAACCATAATTACTTAATATACTAATACCTAAAGACTATGACTTCAGTCTATGATCGTCCACTGCTGGATATAGGCTTCCCTATTGATCGCATCAAAGGGGGAAATGTGCCACAATCGCCAGGCTTGGCAGGCGGGTTGGCGATCGCAGTATGTTCCACCGTACTAAGAAAAGGACGCTGCTGCCCGTCCTCCGGTGGTCTTTAGATCCAGACTCAATACAAACAGACATGTTTATGTACATAAATGTTTGTCCTGTGTGGGAATTGAACCCACGACCTGCAGCATGAGAGGAAAGTATCTTATCATTGCGCCAACCGGTTAATCGTATAAAGAACGTATGTATAATGACAATTCAAATACTTTAAGTTTAAATCATTACGCATTTAGCCTTAATATGTCATGAAAAAAACGTCTATTACAGCATTATCTTTTATTATCTTTTCGTGACCAGTAAAAATCACCGAGACTGATTTGTCGGAGATGACGTCCTGTGGCCACACACGGCCAAATCTGGCCTAATATACCGCGACTTGGAACAAATTATCTTTGCTTAATGACATACATTGACCATTCGATACTTTATTAAGATTTGTAGACAGTGCATCTCTTGCAAGCATTAGGTTTGTGTCTAAAGTAAATATGAAAATGAATGAAATCTGAAAAAGTTACAGGTGAAATTTTCAATTCTTCGCACTTAACAAAGTTCAACTTTAAATAAAGTAAAATGAAATATTAAGCAATATGAAATATCGTAAGGATAAAATAAACTACCCAAATCCCAAATTCCCTGAGTCAATCTCAATACAGTACGAATAAATTCCTGCAGGTCGAACGGGAATGATATACTCGTAAAGGAGCGTACACAAAAAGAATCAAGCAGCCTCGGTTTAAAGTAGCGACACTGAAGCACAATGCCGTACAAAACGTTAGGTGCTGACACCATGTTTCCCCTTGCCCTAATCTTGATGTCAACCATTGTTCGTTTCAATAGATCCACATCATGCTAAATTATACTCTATTTTCACCGTATAAGTTTAATTATACTTTAACGTAGCTTCTAAAAATATTTCTCTATTTAAAGGACGTTCAAATTTTGTGGCTTGCGCTGTCAAATGAAAGTGGTCCTTAAGTTCGCGACATGTAACATTTTTTTCAATACCCCGGAGAGAACAGGTGATTTCATTTCATATTTAATAAAATGGACCGGCACGCGTGTTATATTTAAAAGTAACGACAATGTAAAGGCCTTTTGATTATTGTGCCTTGTTATTGTTACGTCGTTGAAATTTAATTTTACGCATAAAAGTTTCAAAATAAATAAATATGAATACAATGAAAGAAAAAGTATTTAATGTGCGTTAGTCCACAGAAAGTATCTTATTTTGTATATTATTTATTGGTGAATGGCCATGAGCTTTTTTGTCACTATATAGACTGTTTTTGTCTAAGCAAATACAATAGCGGAATATTTGTTTGTTTGTTATCAATAATGTTAACACTACTGAACCAATTTTAACTATTTAACATTACAAAGTTGCATGATTCAGAAGAAACATAGGTTGCTTACATTTTGTTACTTCGTAATTCACACTACAGTGATCACATAAATGTATGAGATCATTGTAGTATGAAGTTCAATGTATCGTTACGCCAGTGTTGACTTCTAAAAAAAAAAACTAAGCATAGTGGATCTGTAAAGTTGGTTAAGACAAGTATAATTAAAGGGTCTAAGTGATAGGCCTTCCCTTGTATAGTAACATGGATTTTATCCTAGGATATGGTTGTGTAGGCCTTATTATATGACTACGTTGTGGTGCGAATAATATAATTTTTCAACACCTTACACGCCGACAAAAACTTTCCATAAATTCGAATGGTACTGTATTGTATTGAAGAATAATTCTACCGATAATTACGTGCAAAATTTTTCGCTTGTTCTACAAGGCTACGTTACCGTGTAAATAAATATATGATATACGCATAAGATGTGTGAAGAAAAACATGACTGATTCTTCTATTCACAATTCACTCGTGGGAATATACGTAGTTCGGTGTGATTGAGGCGTAGTAAACAGAAGTCGTTCGCAGCGTTGGCTTGGTGACTGGCCAGACAATGGCAGGAACTGCATCGTTCCAGCGAACCGTCACGGATTGTGGCACGTATGCTTTGTCAGCCAACGATAGTTTTCACTTCATTGTTTCGTTTAACAATTGCGTAGTACCGGTACCTGGGCACCGGTAAATGGACAAGAGTGAAACAAATTTTTATTGAGCTGCATTTGGTAAATGCTATATATAATATTGAGATTGCAGATCCCGTCCTGTATACAATGAATGTGGTCTTGGAAATTTTAACAGTGTTAGTCCCTATCATTTGCGTGAGTGGCCCGGTTATACTTCATAGAATGTGGTGTATGATAAAATAATTAAAACTTAATTATTTTTTCTTTCGTGTCCCACATCATTCCCCTCCTTCGTCGAACGTCGAATTTGCCAGAACGTATACCGTTTAATGAACCACTGAGCCATGTTCTCTATGTACCCGAAATTAAGTGTACTCGTACTCTTAAATTGCAATCACATTTTAATTACATATTTTTAAATTAACCAATATGTTTCTAGAATTAAATACATGATTTTTTTTTTATTTTCAAAACAAAGGTTCTTTGTTTCGTCATGCGTTGTGTAAAAATAATCAGATTCATTGATGTGATTTTCAATAATAGATAACTCAGTCATAGAACAGTTAGTCATTGTCGGTTGGAACAATAGGCCTCTCACAATCATTAACTAACATCGTATTAAATGGCACATCCACTGATGGAATGGAATCTACAGTTTCCGACATACATTTTGATTGTTCTTGCATGTGATACAAAAACAGTACCACACTGTTTTGGCTTTTCTAAACTCCCTCGTTATCTTTAATATACTTGAGGGTTATGTTTATAATACACGTTGTTTATCCGGGGATAACACATACACTAGTGTGCGTGGGTTTTCATATGGGGTCGAGCTTAGTAATATAAACAAAATTTAATCCTGTGTGCGTGTGTGCACGTGTAAAGTCCTCGGCGATTATGTCGACTCATCGCCGCATCTAACTATAAAGGGGTATAAACAAAGGCTTAAAGTTTCGAAACAACAAATTTGACTTATAAATTTCACAATAAGCTTGCTACTGTTTTAACCTTATCATGAAATTGTTTTTGAGTTGCGTTGGTGGCCAAATAATGTGTCAACATTTTTTTTTCAGATTAATTTATAATTTACGGTAGAAGAAACGAGGCAAATTTGATGTTAAGCGAGGACCTCATAAATAGAACCTAATAATAAAAAAACAGTCGTATTTGTGGTGGTGTCAAATGATTTTTGTGTACCAAATACTAAGCGCTAAAAACTATCAGGTGGTGTACTGTTTATGCTATGCAATAAAACAAAGGCAATGTGGCGGTATTTATATACATATAAAAAACTAAAAGCATCGTGGGAAGTCAGTAGTCGAACACATCTCTATCTCAAGCCACCGACGTCAAGTGCAGAGCCAGATGTTGATATGTCTATAATAAGCAACGTTGTTTGCATACTAGATAACTCCTGTACTTTCAAGTGTTCTTCAGAATAGTCTTCGTAGTAAAAGTAAAAATCTTAATGTCAATATATCTATTTGTGACTTTATAGCGACAAAAGCACAGAAACAAATTAGATAAGTTTTAGATAGAGATAGATTGGTCCTTACAAAAAAAAACAAAAAAAAAAAAAAACTTGAAAGTTCTAGAAATGTCCTCCCCCATAATTAATAACGAAAAAAGGTGTTTTTTTTTTAATTTTATAGTCTTTTTGAAAGTAATTTTTCCTGTTTTTTTAGTATAATTATGAACATAGATGAATATTTTTTGTAGTCTAGCGGTTACCTGTTGTCTAGCGATTATTTTTTTTAGTCCAAATTTCAAGATCCAAAAAAATTGTGACATTTTTATATATGTTTTTGTGTCGTATTGATTTATATAGTCTACAAAAGCCCTCTTACTCAATGGGATCTAAGTTTGGCAAGAAGCGTTATTATAACTATTTACCCCAGTATGGGTAAAAGAGGTAATGTATTAGTAATAAACCAGATTTGTTATTTAAAATGTATCAGTTGTACTCTTACTACAAATTTATATCTTTTTATTAAATACATTAAGATAAACATTATCCACATGATTCCGTGTAAATTGATGTGTTAACTTATTTATTTTTTCTAAAGATATCGAATCTCGAAATAAAATATCTTTAATTAAAATTCCGTCCACGAACCTGAGGCCCTTGAAAACAAACAGTATAGGATCAGAGCATTTCGAATATGCTTTAGTTGCTATCGAAAACGACGGTCGCGTCGAAAAGAATGCCCTAATGAAATTAATTGGTCAACAATTTAAAAAGCAAAGAAAAGAATTTTGATATTTCGACACTAATTAGAATCTATTGGCCTCTTCTTGGTAATTCATTATCTCGATAGATAAATATTTGACTTCGAAATGACACAGTAGTACAAATACACATACATACAAAATAACTACGTGAGATAATTATTTGACCGTCAAGAATAGCTTGACGTTGCCGAATCGGATTTTATACAAGTGTACAATTTTATACAGACATTTCCACGTACGCACTTTTCGGTGTCTACTATACCTGAGCCATTACAGAGATGTCACATGGGCGGTGTGGCAGCGACGCGGATCATAAACAGTTTTTCATTATTCGCTGTGTGCGCCGCGCCGTCAGCAAACCGTGTGGCATCTCTTTGACGGGGACAAAGAACCAACTCGAATTACTAGAACAAGGAATCTACAATCTATTTCTAGTAGTATTATTTTTAAAGGACATACAAATACAAGGATGTATTTAAAAACATCATTTACAATTATTTACAATTAACACAAATTATAATTGATGGCTTATATATCTTGTCACTGTCAATCCATTATATTACGGTTAAAAAAGTATATTGTTTTTTTAGTTCGTTCTTAAATATTGCAAGGCAAGTAATTGGATTTAACTTACTATTTATGGGCTTGTGAGTACCGGTGGCGTGAAGTTATGAATTATGTATTAATGTTTACTACCATATTTCTCAGAAGTGGAATGTTTTAAGAAAATGAAAGAAAAAAAATTTAATTAAATTATTTACCACATCGACGTGCAGATGTTTGTTATATTTGTAAGTAATGTATTAAGGCGTTCTATCACCATTCTTTGTAAAGAATGGTGATAGAACGCCTTTTAACTCTAATGGGGTAGACTGAGAAAGCAATCGCTACCGCATTTTAACGTAATCAAATGTGACATTTACTGAACCTGTCGTACGTATAAGTGATTATACTCGTAAACAAATACTCTATATTGAAACAGTTTTTAAGATGCTGGGATTCGAAATAAAAAATGCTAGCTAACCGGGTCATGAAATAATATAAATTTAAAATATAGAAAATATCATGGCTAAATTTGTTCGAGGCAACATCGGATTCAATTAATTGCGTTCAACGCTCTCGAACGAGGAGCAATTAAAAAAAATCGCATCGCGTTTCGGTCATGAACAATCCAAGTATTAAGATCAATTGAGCTGATTGGGGGAATTGGATACAGTTGATTAGTTAAGGCGTTCTAAATACCGTGCGAGCGCGATGTCACAATCCGTCTGGTAACGCTCTTACATTGTATTAGATAGATGTTTTTAAATTTATTTTATTTGCAAAGATAGGAAAGTTTTAAAACAATTAAAAACAAAACAAACATAAAAAGAGTTAGCTATCTCTTTGTTAACAAAATCTTTGTAAAATAAAAAATGTAACATATTTTTATTACTAGAAATATAAATGAGAGCCCACAATACCAAAACTAAAAATTACTTAGTGTATGGAGTTCCACCTCAGCCTGTGATCGTCCAATGCTGGACATAGGCCTCCCCCTTTGACCGCATCATTGGGGGTAAATATGCCGTAATCGCTACGCTTGGCAGGCGGGTCGGCGAACGCAATATGTTCGACCGTAGAAGAGTTCTAAGAAGAGAACTCTGTCTCACGACAAACAGACATAATCATGCACACACATTAAATTTTTGTCCTGTGTGGGAATCGAACCCACGACCTGCGGCGTGAAACATAAGTATATTTCCACTACGGCATTTGGTCAATCAATGGAGTTAAAATATAAAATTGTTAAACGCCAAAGAAATGTAGAAGTATGAATTTTCTGAGAATCATAGAAGAATAAGTTTAGTACACGGAAAGTTTGTGTTGAGAAGAAAATTGATGTTTATAAATATTCTTAATTAATTGTATTAGGCTTATTACGCATAAAATTGTTAACGTAACCAGTGACGTAGCTAGGTAACCAAGGGCCCTGGGGCAAACTAAAAAATGGGGCCCACTGCTATGTAAACTGATTAGCTTTTATCAAATAAAAAATATAAAATATACAAATACTTTAAAAATGCTAAGCTACTTAAGCTCTTTTTTGTGCACTGCAGGGCAGGTAATAAAAATATTAAACAGTAACAACATAAATTACAATTAATACTTGGTGTAGGTTTGGCTAATAAAACGAAATAGAGAAGATTCAAGGATTTTTTATATAAAGGTCGAGCCTACCAACTGATTAAATAACAATTACATTTACAATTTTTTCCTAGCTTTAGTTTTCGCAAAAGTATCAATGTCTTCGTTTAAATCCAGACTTGATGCGGTTTTGTTTTCAATTGCTATTAGCGATAAATGTCGGAGTCGAGTTTGGCCCATATTATTTCTTAAATA
>DWLR01001070.1:0-20124 GCA_018246295.1 Papilio alexanor hazarajatica
TATATATATATATATATATATATTAACAACGTTAGACTTGTCTTGGTTATGGTTTTTATATTTATAGGCAATTGTAGCTTAGTATATAGCAAGAATACGTAATTGCGCAAATGAAGAATGCGTGCGAAGCCGCTGGAAATATCTAATCAGATTATAAAGGTTGTGTGACGATATCATAAATGAAAGAAAGTCCAAAAGTCAGACAACCCGTAAAGGTTAAAAGTTATAAATCGCTAAATTAAACTGATGGGCATGTACTATAATTTGTAAGGCCTCGATTAACATAATAGTTGGACACATTGTCTATTTTTAAACCCTTCTAGCGTATTTCATATTTTCCCTGATTAATGGTTGCCAGTTATTAACTAAAACCTCGGGCGTTGATGAGATGACGTACATATTTTATGCCAATCATTGTCTGTTACAGGAAATTATAGTCAGAACATGGAGTCAATAAGAATTTCTAGCCAAGGTTTTTTTGTAAATTTGTAGGTGAAACAATTTTATAAGGTAATAATTATCAAAAACTATTGTAAAATAGCTCGCACCTTGTATTCTAGCGAGAAAGTCGTAAAAAAATGTAGATGATGTTTCGCTTCTCATTTTAGTACTCTAATCAATAATGTTTTATATTCACTTATTCGCGTTAATTATTGTCTATCAAGAATCCATAGCATTTTCATGCACTAATAACGCAGTGACTTCTCTCTATTATTTTTTTCACAAAAATAAATTATAAGATACTTACAACTACCAAAATCAATGGCACATTTCTGTACATCCAGAGGGTACAGAACAAAATCCATTTGACATTTTATTGTAATAGTGGCTCTGAAATTAAAAAATACATATATATTTTTATGCGTAGTGGAGATACACGATCGATATATAGATCAGAGATATAAACAATACTGAATTGATAAACAAATAATTCGTCCACTATTTTTTGAAAATTGCTGTATGTTACATACACAATGAATCCCATAAAAAGATAAAAGGTCCTAAAAGCGTGAAAAATTTACTTTTATGATCACGTAAAATAAAGCGGACAGTAAATTACAAAATTATTAAAACAAAACGAGTGAAAGGTATTGAACTAACCCTATATTAACTGAGACAGTGCTATTGGAATAGATCCTGAGTGAGGCCATTTCCTGCAACACAGACATAGTTCTCATGGTCTGTAGCTGCCAGATGTACAGGTCCGGCGTCCAGATGAGCTGGCGAAACTCCCACGGCAGGTCGATGAACGGCAGGCCCGGCGGGATCTGCAGCTGACCGTCCTCCCATGACACTTGCAGGAACACGTCCAGTGTTATTTCCTGGATAATATTCATATTCAATATTGATATTCAGTATAAGGGGTGTCTTGCAAGGGTCAACTGATCTTATGTATCAGCCTATACAACTGGACAGATTCGATTCGTATTCTTCACTGAAATGTCATAGATAAAGTGAAAATGTAATGAATGATTATAATCAACAGTCAGACAGGTTTTATACTTCTACCTATTACTAATTTGTATTATATTTAAGTGTAAATACAATCGGTAATATATCATCTATGATATCATATCACAGTAAGTACCTCTATATATATGATGGCATACCTCTTTATTCTCATCGACTCCGGACACCCGATTGACGTTTATTCCAATGTAAACTGTAGTGTTTTTACCTGAAAAAGTTTAAGCATTAACAAAACAGGTATATGTAATCAATATGTAACAATTAATCTGGATATTAAATAATTTTCAATCAATCTATTGAATCCATGACCAATGTTAATTAACATAGCAGTTATACATATGTAAAATTTAGACTATTTTTTGTTTGGATTGAAAAAATAATTTATATTTTTTTATATTCATTTTAAGCCAGTCAGATCAGAATTCATGGTTCTTTTATTCTTCTTAAGGCTTTAGGGATGAAAGTCGAAAATTATTTATGATCCAAGAAGATGCATATAGGGGAATTTTTAGACGGCATGGTCATATAAACCTGTCTTTATAAATGTTAAAAAATAAAATTATGTATCCAACGTAGCTTTTTTTTTGTTATTTTTATTATTTTCTAACAACATTTAAGAACAGATATAATTCGAAACCATCATACAGTTAAATCCACATTAAAACAAAATTTGTGTGTGAGATGATTTCTAGAAGTATGCAAATAACTATTAATAAGCAAATACAAACGGTCTTCGTCTTTTCTGTAGATGATCCTGGGTGTTGGGTAAGAAGACGGAGCATCCTAATCATTACTACATTATCGTGACTGCGACAAATGAAATTATAGCCGATTTTGAGCGGTTTTATTGAATCAGTACAAACAGTATTACGGGCAAACGTTTTATGGCGACTCTCGGCGATATCCCCGATGGGAACAGGGTTTTAGCTTTATACGTAATCATAATACTAGTTCATAACGATGTCTTTAAAAGGATAGTCAATATTGGTTTGATGAATATTTTGTAGCTAATATGATTTGAGTCTTATGTTATTATCCGTGTAGTAGTAGTAGTATCTAATGTTGTTCTGATTTTTTTTACACACTGAAGTTACGAAAGAATCTATTTGTTATGTTTTTGTTGGGTAGAAAATAGTTCTGAAGTCGCATGTTAATAAACTCAACCTCAGCCTATGATCGTCCACTGCTGGACAAAGGCTATAATCGCCACGCTTGGCAGTCGGGTTGCCGATCACAGTAAGTTCCACCGTACTAAGAAAAGTATACTGCTGCCCGTCTTCCGGTGGTCTTTACATTCAGATTCAAGACAAACAGACATGTTCATGCACACAAATGTATGTCCTGTGTGGGAATCGAACCCACGGCTTGCGGCGTGAAAGGCAAGTATCTTACCACTGCGCCAACCGCTATATACAAACAGTGGTAGAGCCCGCAACCACAATACCTGTTGCAGAATGTGAGAGTAGAAGTATTCTGCGTTTAGTCTGAAGAGTGAGGTGCTGACGGCCTAATTCTAGTCCTCATCCCTTCTCAACCTTTTTTTTTAATAAGAAAAAATTAATGAGAAAAGGAAATACAATTTATTCTGTTTATTCTCTGTCTATTAAGATTAGGCAACGTATCTACAACTCATTAGCTTGTTGCCGGTGTGGGTAGCGGTCAGTGGATATTGAGTGAACCTTTGCCACTTTCTACTATATAAAAAAAACAATGTCCAAAATTATAACACAATTAAAGACATCTCATAACAAATTTATAATTAACGTTTCATTCAAAATAATACTAGCAGTGCTGTTTGAGGTTATGCGCGGAGACGATGGATTTAGTAATGATCGGTAGAACGTCGAGGTTTTTTTTGCTGAATAACGTCCGGCGGTAGATAGCCGCTTCGAAAAATTTGTTTCTTCACTGTAATATAGCGTACATCATAACCTATACTTCGGAAAAATAACAAAATAGTGTTAGATATAAGTTCTAGTTTTTATGAAATATGTTGTCAAAATATAAGTAATTCACGATTTATTTGTTTTAAGAATTTCATTATTATCAGTTACAAATATGCCATAAAGTTTGGTTATATTTTATTTCTTGTATCAGTGGGAACAATTGCATCTATCTTAGTCAAGCACTGAAAACAATTTGTACCAAATTATTATTTGGATAGATTTTTCTTTTCATTTTGATTACAATGACGTACGTCACTTGTGATAATATTTAGGCATGTTCATGTTATTTAAGCCAGGCTGTATTTCTTACCTTTGAAAGCACGTGGTAATTTATTTCTAGTTTAATTATGTAAATATAGAATGATTGGTAACTAAGCAATTTCTTATATTTACGCGAATATTTAGACATTGACTGAGCCCATCCAGCCCCAACGTGACCAAGAGTGCTGTAAAGTGGTTGAAACTCCCGACGTTTCAATTAAAATGTTAATTAAACGCGATAAAATACGTATTATTTTAATATTAATTAAACAAAAAAAAACCGATTAAAATAATTAAAATAAATTTCTTGATTTATAAAATCCTTGTTTCATAAATGCCTTGTGAATAACCTATGATTTTAAATTATTTTAATGGCTATATGGTTTGACTTTGATGTGGTCCGATATTCAGTTGTAAATGGCGGGCCCCAGACCGTGCGCCGTCTTTTATGGTTTTCCTAACTCTGTGAGTTGTTAGGGTTAATTTAAAATATTTTGGTGATATAGCAACTGTATGCTAAATACATATCTTACCAGGTGGAATGTTTCTATTGTAGTTTTCAGGAATCTTGTATGCGTGCTGGTTCATATACAGGATCTGGCTGAAAGAAATTTTATAATAAATTAAACATTGAAATAGTAAGTGAATATATCCTATATTTTTATCTTTATGTGCAGTTGACGTTAGAAAACCGCTGATATCTATAAATATCCGCAGCAAAAAGATTTGCAGATGCGTTTCCGGATGGAACGATTTATGGGATACTAGCTAATAACCGAAATGCGTTGCAATGCCAAGTAAAGAAATCTAAAGAAGTCATAACAGTATCAAAGCATAGTGCAAAAAGTATCACTAGATCGAAAGCACTTTTTTATTTATGTATACATATACATGTTTTGAGCCAGAAATACCTACGAGCGTCCTCCAAACACATTACCAAAGTTTCATCACAATCATCAAACACTGATTATTTTTCTTTATATATTATATATAAAGAAGATATGAAAAGAGAAAATTGATTAATAGAAGAGTGGGTACAAATTAACCTCTTCCATCCACGGTGTCGGATTGCACATTTTTCATACGAAACGCTGAAGCACTAGTACATATACCTCGATTTGATGTCGGTATCAGTTAGGTCGTGGTCCTATTCGTTGAGTCGGACTGTTGCCAAGTTGCAAATTTGATGGGTAAAAGGCCACGTTTGATTTTTAAAAAGCTATATATAACATATAAAGCAAGTAAAATAAATACAGTTGTTGTCCACCGGCTTACTTTGTTAATCATTGTATAAACAATTCTTTTTAGTAAATTCTAGTCACGTGTCTTATTTAAACAGTAAATATTTGTATAATTTTTGTCACGGAATACTAGATAATTTGTTTAAATATAGTACCGGTCGAATGTAGTAACTTAAACAAAAATAATAAAAATCTCAGCACAATATCTAACACTTAATTATATTTACATAAGTCAGCTGACAACCATTTTATCTATTTGTGTGTTAATATTGTTTACGGTATATTATGCTAAGATGATTATTATTTGTTAACTTTGCAACAAGTCTTATAAAGATATAACTGTAATTATATTTATAGCTTGATATATCAAAGGTGCGTTTTTGTCAATTTTGTTATACTTTATTACGCAATGTTCGTATGAGCCACTTTTTTATTTATATTCCCATTAATTGGAAATGAAATTCCTCATAAAATATGCATTTATTTAATAAGCAACACCACCAAAAATCGACCAATATTATAAAGTATTTTATTACATTATCAATGATAATACCAAAGTGTCGCGTTTTTTTTAAATAATTACGTTAAATTTTGTTTGAAAATAAAAAACCTCTTTGAAGGTAATTACTGCGTGGATTCTGATTTCCTGATTTTTAATCCCTTATTTTTGCTGAACTTACGAACAACAATTTTAACCATAGTCAGCGTAGAAGCAACAATTTGGTGTCGTAATTAAATTATTAAAAATAAATTGTAGCGAAATGGACCCAGGCAATTAAAACTAACCCTTTTGATTTTATCATTAAGTTATGCAACCTCAAGACCTTATAACAAAATTTGGTAGATGGCGCTGTAATTTTATAGATTATGAATATGTAATATTTTAGATTATGAATGTTTGTTTGCAAAGAGTAAATAAGTAATGTAAACTTCAAACAATCGATGTACGGAGAAACCGCACATATACACATATACAAAGTATTAAATGCCTGTATATAATAGAATTACGTTTCTTCGCATTCGCTTGGATAAAGACGACGTCCTTTGCTAAAGGCTTAAGTGTTTATTTATAAATTAATCGTGCGAGCATTTATATAATGTTACACGCTTTCACAGTTGTCTACGATGGCTTGTATACAATGAATATACAAAATAACTTCTCATATGACGATAACCTTCATAAAATTTTTAAATTGACTTATACATAAAATTAACTACCGATGATGAAGAAAAAAGACCACCAAAATATTACCTCGAGAGAAGAGTTCTGCTCCAAGCATCTGTCTTAATCGAAGTATGACTTACGACCCGTCAATAAAGGAGCTTTATCCATTCTTTAAGGCCAACGGACTAAAGCCTAGGGCACTATCAATATTCATCGCGTGATTTTTTTGTCATCGCTGTTCTAATCGCCACATGCGATAAAAATGTCGCGGTGATTTTGTATTAAATCGCGACAAAGTAACGATGTAAAAATTAAAGTGCGTCTTAGCCCTTCGGCCAGGTCAGGTCTTCTAGTGTTGTTTACGGCAATGATCACTTAACATCAGAAACGTTGCTGCTTATTGGTTTATTTCAAAAAATATATTCTAGGGGCATAAATCTAGGGACATCTGCATCTGCATTAGCTAGTAGTATAATGTATCATACATTTGGGCGTTGGGAATGTTGATGGGTTGTGATGGTAAGGTAAAGGGAAGATCAGGTGAGGCGAGAAGACAGGCAGGCTTTTTCATGTCCAGCACAATAAAAAGTTAAAAGGTAAAAGCGATTATTATCTTTGAATCTGAATTAAGTTAGTATAATTAATTATATTGCAATACTTCATTAAATAGGCTTAAGCCTATTTAATGGAGTATTGCAATATAAATGTTCATATAGTTCAATAATTGAAACTGTCTGTTCGTGTACATTGTGCTGACATATACTAGTTATACTAGAACCGATTATCCGTTTATCCATTAACTCATCGATATTGCATGCTTACACTTTAAAGGTTAACGTGGTCGAGACGTATGTTGTTAATATTTTAACTTCCGTCATATTAAAGTATTTTAAAATAAAATATAGTAAGCAGCAATAAATATTGCACGTCGGTCATTGGGAAGATATTTCGGCTTCTTAGATCGATATCTCTGTCACGCACTATATGATTTTTTTGTGTATTGTCATACAGAAATAACGCTTTACGAAAATGAAATTTCTTTCTGTCTTTGAATATGAGTATTTATGGTCGCGTACTATACCTTGATCTTCACGTCATTCATATGTCAAATTAAATAACATTAAAAGAAATATTAATTAACTGTGAATACGATTTACTAGCATTCAACCGATTGTTTGACCGATGGTTTATAACCAAGTAATGTCCTATGATCAAAATGTTATTGATCATAGGACATTACTTATTGATTTGAAAACAGAAATGCGTAATCTCTGCCTACTCCTCTGGGCCACGAGCATGAGTATTGAACAATGGAATGCTTATTACCCTTGCTTACAGTCTAATAAATGAACTTTAGTATGTACTCGATTGTGATGATTTGATTTGGTAGAATCAAATTTCGATTTATATTTTTGATATTCGACTTACGGAAGAACAGTGGCTGTACGTCAATTCTGTGATTATAATTCGACACCAACTTGAAAAAAACTGTTGTCGAATCACTGCAGGCTCACACTGTTATTTGATATATATACTTGTTGTAATTACGGTATGATTTAGAATTGGCTTTAATGATGCAAAACAAAAGAAAATCGCCATAATAACATTGAACGAACGCTTTCGCTCCAATCACATTACATGGCATGTGAACATTCTCGCATGCAACTCAAACCACATAACAACCTTTACATGGGTTTGACCGCTAATCGTTGTTCATATAAGGTTAGCATTAACTGACGTCGTTAAGACATACCTTTACGTTTATAGGAATTTTGACGAATTCGGACTTTTGTAAATCACTTTCAGCGTTTTGCAAATCCAATTCGAACTCTAGCACATCAAATTCGGTGAATTACAACAAATCATAATCGGACGTTTACCTATGACATGGACATATCCGAAATAGATTTGCACAGGGCTGAAATTAATGTGAAATAGTTCAAATTTGTAGTACAAAAACTAATTATACTTTTTTATATAGTTTAGCTATTTTATATAGCGAGTTTTATTTTTTAGGGGGAAAGGGGTTAGGAAGAATAGGCAAGTCACTTGTATAGATAACTAGTACGCAATCCTACGCACTAGGCTAGAACGCTAGGATTGCGTACTGCATTTTGACCCTTATATCCCTTGATATTAATGATCATCAAAATAGTACTATATGATTAACGTTGTAACGTATGTTATTGATGCAGAAAATGCAAATAACATACGTTCATTCTTTTCTATTCTTTAAAACGTATTTTAAGGTAAAACAATATTCAAAAACCGTAAGCGTCTTTTCGCGTGTTTACTTTAATCGTGTGTCATCTGTCAAATATAACCATAGACTAGAACTGACAATAGACAATAGACACATTATTTTATACTTCAATAAAAGCATTGTGGAATAATTAGATTGGATTTCTATACAAATTCATAATATGAAAAATTTCAATACTTTTTTGACACCCCTGAAAAGTAGTCTAAAATACTTTTTAGTTATCAAATGTAGGAAATAAAGTAAAAGTTAATTATATTATTGTAACAATTTGCATCATTGGATAAAATCGTCATCTGCCATCTTTCTAAAATAAAATATCAGTAGATTATTGAAATGATTTACTAATATTGCTGGTAACAATTCCAACTAAGCTTAGAAGCTTGCGGCGAATTCAAATCCACGACGTCATGATCGGTAGTCCGTACCCTTAATCGTTAGGCTATTAGCGGACTAAACAAACGACACCCATTCCTGACTTTCACGGAAGACAAGAATTTCATAGTCACGTTGTTATATTGGACTACATATGGGTTCTTAATGTCCCAATTTTGACTCTCGTAACATATGTTTTATAGTGTCCCAGCAATAACATGTTACCGCAATAAACAAATGAATCTACAAGTGATATTGTTGTAATGGCAAGACCGAGTAGACGTAATCAGGTCAAATTAGTAAGTACCCACATTGTTAGATTAAACACGTAAAGAATATCGGTCGGTAAATAAAGGTGCAGGGTTATAGGGCTACTTATAGCAAGTAAATATATTAATTTTAATTAATATTGTTTAGTGCTATAAGATACAAAACCGTTAAATGTCGTACTGTATGTTTACATGTTGTAATGTAAGCAATAGAATCGTACAAAAAAGATTAAATGTACTTCATATGAGTTTACTGGTTAATTCGTATGATAATACTAAAAAAGAAGTGTAATAAATACTCTTTGATTATTACTACATATAGATTATTATACATTAATTACACTACATATAGATTATTATACATAATTATTATACATTATAATGTATAATATGATTATTATACATTACTACATATAGATATAGATTTACTATATAATTCGATTATGAATACGAACGATGGACCGGTTGGCGCGGTTGGTAAGATGCTTACCTTTCACCACGCAGGTCGTGGGCTCGATACCAACCCAGGACAAACATTTGTATGCATTAACATATCTGTTTGTCTTGTGTTTGGATGTAAAGACCACCGGAGGACGGGCAGCAGCGTTCTTTTCTTAGTACGGTGGAACCCGCCATCAAGCGTGGCGCTTATGGCACACTTCCCTAGTGGATGATCATAGATCATCTGAGATGGATGATACGAATAAAAAAAATCAATGTTAACACACGCACCTGTTAACACAAAGTTAAGACATACACATAAATCGAAGATCCGTGTATTAATGTATGTACATTCATTAGTTCTATTTATAAATAAATGAAGAATCTATAATAAAAAGGCAGAAAAGACAACAATTGTACATTATTTGGTAATTAATTAAAGCTGTTTACAAATTGGTCTAGTAATATCATTAGTGTATTACTTTGAGCGTCATATAACCATTTATATAAGTAACCATTTGACAGTGTAGTATTCTTACTAGCTATCCAATGCATCTCAATTGGCCTGTGGCCAGTTTGACTGACGTATCTCAATTACAAGTTCACTGAGGTATATGCGTATATGAAAAACGTAGTTTTAGATTCTTATAACAAGTTCCCGTTCCTTTACTTCTAGTTCTTCGTAATAACATTTGTAGTAAGCATATAATTTCCCTTAAAAATATGACTTGCTTGACTTTGGACTTCAATTGAACCTTTTTCTACCCGAAGGGTAGACAGAGGTTCTAGGACACCTCTATCACTTTCTTCATTCATACAACTACGCTTGCTAATCGGTTACTGGTGCTAATATAGCGTTTCTTTAGCATGTCTTGGCTTGTATAATATTATATAAATATTTATTATAAAAAAAATCAGACTGAAGACATGCTACTAAAACACGATACTAAGTGCATCCACTTAGATGGTTTTATTTTATTTATTTATTTATTTATTCATAAATATTCTAATTATTAATTTTCATCTTATCGAGAAATAGATATTTATTATTCTATCTCCGATTTCATCTTACATCTAATAAAACACTGTTATTAAGAAAAGATCAAGTTTTTAATCCTAAAACAAATTCCAACATGTGTAATTAAGCATTCGTTTTCTAATTAATTTTTAGGGCGATGAGATGGGGAGGACCTTTATCGAATTGTAAGTAATAAGTCGTTATTTTATTATTTTTAAATAGTAAACAAGAAATAGTTACGACGTCTGAAAACTATTCTTGACTGTTTCAAATCGTGTGGTTTTCATACAACTTCGACTTTTTTGGACTTGTGTATTGACTTACTTCCAAACCGATACGATACTTGGAGTTCTTCAAGGGAGCCCATCCTTTCTTCGAGGCCTGAACCTGTAGCTCTTCCGTTGTCGTGGACATCAGTGGTCGACAGCGATAATTGATTAACATCAATCCCCTTAGCCCCCACGTGTTAAGATACAACCACCCGTTTGAGTCGAAGATAATAGCTTAAGTAAGCCAGGGGTCAAATAAACAATAGTAATTACGAGTATCAATTTATATAAAGCTATTGGTGCGGACAAGGAGACTCCAGACTTAGAGGTAGACTACATAACAACTACGTTGTTTTGTTACTGTAACAATAAAGAGAGAATGATGTGTTTATTACAACACTAATAGTGGCCCGAGATGTTTCGAGCATCTGCAACAACCTTGAGCGTACAGACGGCAGCATGGACGCAATCGCAAATAATAATACCGCAGACGTGGTACAGTCTGTAACGAGAGTGGTATTCGGGCCGAGGGTTTATTTCTGTTGTCACAGTTACCGCGACGGGTCGGTCTCGTTATATTTGGGTTATTAGTGACGCAGATAGCTGTGATAAACGGGTTTAATTCGGGCGCAACGCCACTGAATAGCTATTGTTGTCATCAGGTCAATGAGATTCATTACCATTTCTGTTTGTTAAGTGTGTATTTTTACTTTGTTTCGACCATTGTAAATATTAAAAATAACAGTAGGTAAATTCTCTAGAAAATTTTATAATCCAAGATGACATGTACATATATAGTTTCCCAAAATCTTGAAGACATTGCGTAAGAAGAGTTAATTTGGTAACAAAAGTAAAATGCATCAATTGACGAAGCCGTAAATCAAATCAATCCGCATTTTTAACAATATCATAATATCCTTTATATTACCTGTACAACGATCCTAATATTAAACATACGAACGTAAATTTGTTTATTCTGTTTTAAAAACTTAACAACCGACCACCATCAAATTTTGCACACACATAGGCGCACAGAACAGAAAGTGACAGGGTATTTTGTAAGAAAAAAAAAACTCAATTTAAGGACATTAATGCAAGAAAAAGGTTATAACCAAGAACTTCGCATTTAGCCGTAGTTGATGTTTGCACATGATCCATTTGTTACAATGAGAATGCATGGAATTATTAGCAATAGTCAAGATGATTTTCTATAACTCATGCAAGTTATTCATTATTTTCGTATTGTATGTTTGAACACGAACCACGGTTTTTACATTTAAATAATATTGCATTCAACGTTGTGGTTTACTTTGCTTTAACGAAACACTGTGATGTGAATATACGTAAATGACATGTTGACAGCGGAAGTGTCTGTCGAGCGTGCATACTATTTTATGCTGATCTTTACTGAAGAAACCAAGCAGTACAATATATATGTATAAGTACAGTGCAAGTAATTAAAAGCATTACAAATTATAAAAGTACAATTCCACACAAAAGTTTTTTATGTCATTTAAAGTTAGCCTTACAACGTGACTGAAGTTAGTGTCTTTACTCCGTCTAATCATTTATTTAACTTTTGACATGTTTTACACGCCCGTGAAGTTTCTTAATAATTGAAGTGATGCACTATAGTGCAAAATATAGTACTTCATGGGCACTGTTGTTATCTTTAATAGTGACGCGACGTGGTAATTACCTTCGATGTTTTTTGAGTCTATAAATTATAATCAAAATTATGAAGGTGATTTTTCTACTAAAGTAGTTAATTTGAAAATCAATAAACCTGATCAACTAAAACCCTATGGCAACAATAAAAATATAAACGTTATTTAATATTTTATATGTAAACGTGTAATAATTACTATTGATAAGTAATCAAGGTTGAATATTTATTAGTTTACAAGATAAATAAAGAAAATAAAGCAACCGAAATTCATAATCGATGACAGTGGTCGAAACTGTCGTCGAATTCTAAAAAATACGAACGCAATTGACTGCAATCAACACATGAATCATTTAAAACATCGATGATAAAGTTTTGTATAAAAAATTGAGCAGTTATAGAATTTTAGAAGTAAAATTATTGTGCGATTTATTAATTTCTTAATTTTCTATCAACTAGATATAGTTAACACCTAAGACTTGTAATACTCCTTACATTTTTTATTTCAAAAAGAATGCTAGTAAATATTGGCTTCGAAACCCTTGACTATTCAACTATATAAGATTTTCATTGTACACGTGTTAACGGAGAGACCCTAAATGCGACATAAGGTAGCCTTTTATCATGTCAAGGCCAAATATTAGCATGTGAATTGTTTGCTATACGCACACACTTAGAATTAAACTCTTACAGCATTCGACATCTATCAGTCAATGCTATAATCGTATTTGATGCGATTAGAGCAAATATGTTCTCCATTAAATAAATAATTACTATTTATGTATGAAGATTACCGATTTATTTGTGAATTGTTAAACCTAAGGCCAAGAGACTTCGTAATTTAAATATTTTAATAGATTTATTGTGTGAGTGCGCAATGCTAAGAAATTATAAGGAAAATATAAATAATGAAATCTAAAAGCAATATTTTATCTAAATGAAAAAACGCCGACCATCTTAAATTACTAATCTTAAACGAGCAGGCAGGATACCGAATGTTAAGTGAACGCTATACATAGGCATCTGCAACAAGCTAATGAGTTGCAGTTGATGAAGGTGAAAAAGCAAATTTTCTTTTCCCAACGATCCCCTTCCGTCAAAATACCATTCCCCTTCCCATCTTTACCTTATTAGAGAAGGGCAGGAAGGGGAAGAGCACTAGAATTGGGCCTCCGGCACATCATTAATCAGACGAAACGCAGAAAACTTCTACTTCACGCCTTTTTTTGTGTACGTTATATTTCACCGGTCGAGCCAGTCCATTCGGCAACAGATGTTGTTGCGGGCTCTATCACTGCAAAAACATAAAAAAAAAACTAAACGTAAACCTAAACGTTACAAAGGAAATATTAATAGGTACTTATATATTTGTACAAGAAACTTTCCACGATAAAGTAATTGATTCTTCGGTTACTTATTACTTCTAAGTATACGCTAACGACCCGCCCTGGATTCGCACGAAAATACATTCTTTTTTCTGTTATCGTTTTTTTTTTATAATAAATAAACTAGTGCTTGAATACGATCCCACCTGATGTTAAGTGGTGATGTAGTTGAAAAACGGTACACACTAGTTTAGTAACACTTTTCTCTTGAATATATCCACGTCATAATTGGACGGAAATACTGACGCCGGCAACTTGTTCCAATCCTTTGCCGTAGGCACGATGAAGGAAGATTCGAATCGCTTTTGTTATACCATTCTAATATGCCTTCTTCAATAATTATCGTTATATTTCAGCTAATTTACAAAAATCTTAAAGAATTAGAGTCTACTTAAACACTTCTCGTTTATCAAACCTTAAAAAATCATATGAAAATATTTAACGTTTTTAATTTATGACATTTTAATATATAATTTTTTGACGTTTGACATCGACATTAAAAATGACGTCTTAAAAAATTTTAAATTAATTTATTTACATTTTGTAAATCTTTAATTTTTGATAATAATATACTACATAAGTTATGTGCAAAAAACAAAATTTGTGGTGCATTTGATCAGCAGTAGATTTGCAACTACGCACAGATTGGAATACCCATTGAAACCAAGTCTAATGTTGGGCTGCTTACATCGTCTGTGAATCAATATGTAACATTAGCACTTGAACTTCGAGAGCAGGCTGCAGCAGACCCAACTTCTGGCAGAATCAACCCAATCAATTCAAATTTAGTGTATTTTGTGTTATTTTATACTGTCATATTAAATACCTTATATAAGTATATATATTCCTAAGGAGGGTTGGCGTCAGACAGGCGGCCGGCCGTATAACTATAGGCAAAACCAGTTACAGTATGGTCTACAGTATAGTCTAGGATATATGGAAGAGTAGTACATACTGTGCCGACCCTACGCAAGTGGGAAAAGGGCAGGGATGATTTTCATATATAGACAAACAGATGGTTCATGCTTATGTAAAGTGAGTCTAAACAATGCACTTGTATTGAATGAACTCTCATCAAAATGAACTGTCTTACCACTATTGGTGCTTTCAGTAGATAAGCTTTATCTGTACCACATAATCATTTGAATAAAATGTTTAAAATGTATGATGGGAGTATTCATGGCGACGCGCTAAAATCAGTTAAACATTACGGTGGACGCGAAAAGTTGTCTATATAGATTTGGGGTTTTTGACTTTACGTCAACAAGAAAGAGAAGAGACGCGCTGGATGAAGAAAGAAGTCGTGAAGGCGATTAGGGAGTGGATGAATATTCGAAATGTAGAAGATCTGCTTTGCTTGGAAAAATACCGGGAAAAGTTCGCTCAGCGAACTTTGGCTCTTCAGCTCTACTACTGGAGTAGTAGAGAGGTACCTGTAGATAATGTTAGTAACAGTAAACAAAGTCGCAGGATATGCAGGTGCAGTTAGCAAATGCACCAAGCTGTTACACGAATGTGCTGACTTGGCCGAGGCAGTATCGTCTTACCGTAGGAACTCTTTAATGTGTCTTACAGAATACCAGAAGTAGATGATTATACTTTTGAGTTGCGTTTTTCATTCAATTTCTTAAAAATTTGAAGGCTTATTTTTTAATTAATTTCTACTTCCTTTGTTTTTTTTTTCAACAAAAACTTTGACAAACAATTAAAACTGTTCCGCTCGTTGAATATTAATAGCAGTGCTTACTTAATACCATTCTACTTTTACTCCTTTGCCAACTTCTACAACAGAAAATAATCTGGCTTAAAAGTATGCTTAGCTCATGAGTTAGGATTTAAGTATTCTATTTGCTAAACAATTATTCCTTTCAAGATATTTCATAAATAATTTAACTGTGATGTTGATAATCTTATATCTGTGAATATAATACTTTCCATCAAATGAATTAATATTTCAATTATAATAAACATATTGGAAAAAAGGTGTAATTATAAATTTATGATTACCATATACCAGATTTTTTAAAAATAACATGTACTTTTTCTATCTACTTATAAAGACGTAAGTATATATTATTGTTACAAAATTATATGCCTTAATTATACGGCTTTATATGTAAGTAGATGAAAAAATATATCTACGCCTTTTAACATTGGTAGAGTCTGCAACAACATCTGTTGCTGAATGGCCCGCCCGCTCGACCGGTGAAATACCACGACCTCACAGAAGACAGGCGTGAAGTAGAAGTATTCTGCCGTTTCTCTGAGTAGTGAGGAAGGCAGGAAGGGCATGAAAAGGAGAATTAAATGTCTATTTTTCTGTCTATCCCCTCCTCTGTCTATTAAAGGTAGGCAACGCGAAAATGCTTGTTGCAGATGCCTATGGGTAGCGGTCACTTAGATGATCGCTTGCTCGCTTGGCGCTTATATAAAAAAGTTGATTTTATAAGGAGCATAACTTGCATCTGCGTTGGTTATAGCAAATAAAACTCTCCTTAATTGGCCGACTTTAAAAAAGAGGAGGTTCTCAATTCGTTTGTATGTTTTTTTTTATGTTTGTTACCTCAGAACTTTGTCATTTATCAACCGATTTAAAAAAAAATATTTTGCGGAACAGAAAACGTTAATTTTTAATGTCACTGAATCTTGGGGTCTGTAGATATACCGAAAATTTACATATTGGTAGACTTAAGACAAGCCCTGATTAGATTTGTAAGGACAGGTAGCGTGGTTATAGGTGACTTAGAAATAAAACTAGGTGTTGCCGGCAGCTTCGCAACTGTCTTTTCTTATTTTCCGAGCAAAAATTTTTGTTCTTTGATTTCGCGTATACTAATTTCGATAATAGATAACATTTATTAACATATTCCCGAGGAGGGTTCGTGTCAGGCAGGCGGCCGGCCGTAAAGCTATAGCCTAAACCAGTAACAGTATTGACTACATTAAAGTCCAGGGTATATGGAAGAATAGTATATACTGTGCCGACCCTACGCAAGTGGAAAAAGGGCAGGAAGCATGTCAAAAAGTTATTGTCAATATTAGCATAGCAATCGATATTGTAAATGCAGCTTTTTACTTTTCTTCTTGTTCTTAAAAAAGTCAAGAATCATACAAATTAGAAGTCGGCTTTGTTTTTGTTAAAAAAAACGTTAAAGTGTTAATTAATGTATCGATTCTGTTTGCGTGGCGGAGTTAAAGGGGATCACCGCTTTGCTATCTTTTAAGGAATAATCTAATTGTTAAAATGTCGCCTATCAAATCTTGAGCTTTGAGCTTCTGTAGCAATCATGAAACTATTTATATAGTAAAATTGTGCCAGATTTTGTTTTAACATTTAAATAATGTATTACATTGCTATATAAAATGATAATTCAAAACACCAGCAAGTAATAAATACATCAACATCTACAACAAAATTATTAAGGCAACATTAGTTACAATTGATTACAGATGCCAATATCGTCTGTTTGTTTGATCAAAAATATGGCAGATCGTTGCACCTGGCCAAACTCACTTGATCCACTATATTATGCCGAGTGGAGGAAGACATGTTTATGTCAACAACTGGCCTTGCCAAGGAGACAAAGTGGATTTTCGGACTGCGAGATTTCAGTCGCCGATATTCAGCCGTGAGAAAGTTGCTGCCAGATTTTTTAAATCGTCATTGAATTTAGAGTATAATACTCTCACATTTATATTGTCATTAAGTGTCTAATTAACAAGCATTCATGTTTTATGTTTGATCAATTTGATATTAGACAATTTGGTGTTTTTTTATATGTAAACAATCGGATGACACTAGCTCATATATATTTAGTATTATATAGTAGTATTAGCGGTCAAATAACTGTCCTTATGTCTTTGACAAATTAAAATGTGTCTATATAAGAAACAAAAATTATCGAGAAGTTTTAAATTTTATGAAGCACATTATTAAGATTTACACTAATTATTTTTCACCCAACGAGACGGGCAAACGGCCATGTCTGGCGTGCCCATCTAAAATTATTTTTGTAGCTCATTCGAGGTCTCACTGCTAATGGCTGCATTTGTATTATTGTAATTATACTGGCCAATTTTTTAAATTATTTATCGCCGTTCTACGAACCTTGCACACTCAAGTAGCTCCTTGTTGGGCGCGAAGGTGGCTCCGCCACCGAGAGCGACGAGCGCCGAAATCAGTGCCAGGAGGGTCCACATGATCTGAAGGCTAGGGGTGCGCGGGCCGGCGCCGCTTGAGGCCTCGCGCGCACGCTCTCACAACACACAATCGCCGCCTGCACATGATCGACTAAAGGCACATCACTAGTTGGGTCGCGAGCGCCGAGGTCCCAGGTCCGAGGAGCGGCGAGCGCGGCGCGATACTGCGCGCCCGGCGATGTCGCGGTGTCGGCGGCGGGCGCGGTCACGGGCGTAACCTTCGCTTCCGCGCGATCTCACCCTGTGATGCGGCGCGAGTACTAATTCGCGGTACGCTACGAACATAGCCCGCTACGCAGCCAGCTCCCCACGCGACCGTGTGGCAGAATATCACACTTGCCTTTGCCTTTAATAAAAAAAAACAATGTTTTTTTAATACTCCGCTACACAACGACAGCACCTTTTGCGACTATGTGGCAAAATGACACATAAAATAATTTTTCCTTTTATGTAAAGTACATTTATTTACGTATATTAGAGTAACATATAAGGGGCTAGTTCTATCTGTAAATAATTATTGAATACAAAGCAGCTAAAGTTTTAGGAGCGTGTTAAGTTTGCGTGACAGAAGTTGCCGTGCCCAAAACGTTAGGCAACATTTAGCTTTTGCAAATTTACTCGTAGTAACTATGATACAGACAATAGAGATTAAACAGACAGGATTGTAACATCATTTTTATATTCTTTTTGAATATTCGTTACTTCTGTTTAATTTCTTATTGAAATTATATTCATTTAAGGTAACTTCCCAGTCGAGCCGGCTCATTCATACAAAATGTATTGCCACTGCAGAGCTTTACCACTATCCAATACTTAATCAATGCAATATATCAATTGTGGCAAGAGTACAAAAAAACCTCATTACGATAAATGCCCTATTTCATTAGTCAAGCGACAACTCCGTTTGGATTCGATTGACGAATGGAACAGGCGCTACAAAGAGGGAGACACGGCCGCGATAACGAGGGTCTTCTTCCCTGACACCGTTATCGCCTACCCGGTGCTCCGCAGATTGGAATTGGACCCCGTGCTGGTTCAAGTTTAAACAGGTCACGGGGGCTTCTCGGAGTACTTACACAGATTTAAGTGTAAGGAGAGCCTCTCGTTCATCTGCGATTTATAGTAGTGTCCTGTGTTTGTAAGTAAAAGATTCGATTGTGAAACTGAAATAGAAAAGCACATTAAGCTAGAGAATATTAGTGAAATAATGTATAATAAAGAAACAAGAAATAGATTTATAAAATTCTGTAAAGACGTCGCAAATAATTTTACTGTATTTATTATTGTAATTTTATCGTTTTATTGTACTAATTAGCTCTATTGCAATAGATTTAAGTATTTATTATTTTATTGTATATTGTAATTTTGTTTATTGTTTTATTTTTGATTTATTTTAACGCTCTATTGCACTAGGTTTCATTAATACTGTGATAGTTTAATGTATTAGTGAATAAGTTTTTAATTAGTATAAGTTTTTAAATTGTAATTTGATTTTTTTTATAAAGAACAAATAAAGTCTTTGGCATACCACGCCAGGGGGAGCAGCAGGGCGGCAAAAAGGCCGCCCATAAAAAGAAGACAGTACATAAAAGATTTTATTTTAAAGTATAAATAAAACAACGTTTCTGTCACCGACGTCGGTTTAATTTTTTTATTTTAGTGATTATTGTTTATTTCCGTTTATACTATAATAACATAACGTTATTTTAAAAAATCGCCTATGTTTACAAAAATGTTTATAACAATTATGGAAGTACGAAAAATATTACTTTATTTTCTAAACATTAAGAACACTCGTATCTGAATGTTATGACGTTGATGATTGGATAAATTAAAAAAAATTATCGAATATAATAATAAGTTACACTGCACCGCCATCTGTTTCGATTGAAAAGCACTGGTTCTTATAATGAAAATTATTCGTTGTAGGAATATTCTTCAGGACACGAAACCTATCCAACTGCAGCGCGGTGTAAGACAGGGTGATGTTATTTCCCCGAAACTCTTTACCGCGACGTTGGAAGACGTTTTCAAGGTCCTAGACTGGAAAGGACTTGGCATCAACATCAATGGCGAATACGTCAACCACCTGCGCTTTGCCGATGATATTGTAGTCATGGCTGAGACCATGGAGGAACTCAGTATAATGCTCGACGAC